>CAIGRL010039174.1:0-10654 GCA_903798325.1 Fraxinus xanthoxyloides
AAAAAAATAAAAAAATAAAAGGGGACTAAAACGGTCACTGAATTTTAGCTCGGCAACAGGCGAGTCGAGCAGGCTCGGCTCGTGCTCATGCTCGTTTCTTGACGAGCCTGAGCGGTTCGTGGTCGTGAAAAGTACGAGCCGACGAGCCGCTCGACCTGAGTGCCACCTCTAAGCGTATAGTTAGTAGTCCTACTATTCCGCAACAACCACCGAGCAGGTTTGGACCTAGGTTCATTCCTACTTGCCACCACTGTGATGCATTGGGACACACTAGACCTAGGTGTAGTAACCGTGTGACTAGAAGTAAGAATCAATATTTCACTAGTAATGTTAATTTTCTTGCCAATCAAATTAGCCAATTAACTGAGATGGTGACTTGGTTAACTCAATTAACTTTTACTTTTAAGAAAGTCTGGGTTAAGAGGAACAACCTGGAAGGTCGTGAAAATGGTAGTGTTCTTCATGGTAAGGGCATTCAAATTTCACCATGATTTGATATTTAGATGCATGCATGTACACTTTACTGTGTCCATTCATTCATTCATTCATTCATGCATGTATGCATCACATTTATTGTTATGTTATTTTCTATTGTTTATTTTTTATGCATTTATTCATTTTAAGTATTGCTTTCAAAAATAAAAAAAATTGAAAAATTAGAAAAATACAAAAATATTTTTTTTATTTTTTGCAAACGACACATTGTTGTAATTTTAAATATGTCATGTGTGACCAAGTAAGCATTGATAGTGAGTTTGGACCGCATGTGTGAGATTTGGGATAACAATCATGTGTTGTTAGTAGGGTGACCTCGAACGTGAATTGATCTACATTTATATGACCTTAGCTCGTGTTAACCTTCCTACATTTTTGCATTGTTCTTAGAAAATGTGTATACCTAATTGGTTCATCTTATACTTTTGTTCAAAACCTATTTGACTTGAGTAATTAAGCTCGAGGGATTTTTTCATAACTTGGTGCCTATGATCATCTGACTTGGGTTAACCGACCTAAAACTCGTTACATGGGTCAATTTAGTCGTTTAATGGACACGGGTCGCACATAAGATGTTATTCACGAGAAAAACGATAAAAATGGTATATGCATATTAAGGGGAGAAAAGAAAAATTATCATATAATTGAGCTCGTTTTCATATCCTAAAATTTATTTGGGTTTGACTTTATTCAGTAAGGATCATACTTATTTAATAGTGATTGCAGTCATTTTCATGAGATGATAGTGTCAATTAACACGTATGAGTCATTTATACACTTTACTCCATCTTAAACTAAATTGAGTACGTGGGAAAGTCTTTTTGATAATGCTCGACTTATGATTGCATGATTGATTTTAATTATCGAAGTGTCGAGAGCTTGAGTTGCTTATATTAATTTATTATTGTTGAAAAAATGATATTTTTCTTAATTTTTAAATTTTTGGTGCTATTTCTATCAATAAGTGTCGTCAACTTATCACTAAAACACGCTTGAGTGACAGCAGCATAAGCTGCCTCGCTCGCTTGTTGCTCAAGGGTCACTCAAGCGACAAACCGTCTTTTTGAATTTTAACGTTATTTTCCAAGGGTTTTACGCATTTCACCTCATTTCTCTCTTAATTTCTCCCAAATTTTCAACCACCCACATCAAATTTTTGCTTACCCATCATTGTTATCATCATTTTCCACTCCATTGAGTAGCTATCTCATCAAATCATCAAGTTTAAAGGTAAATTGTTCAATTTTGGGTATTTTATCATTTTTGACGATTTTCTTCATGCTTTCTTTGGGTTTCTTGGTTGATTAACCATCATTACTTGTGTACTTGATGATATATTACATATTTTGTTCGATGTTATTGATTGTCATCCAATTTTGCGTGATTTGTTAAATAAAAATAGGATTGAGAACCTTTTAGGGCATTTTCTTTTGAATCTCTCTTTGCATTGAAGTTTATTAGGATACTTTGGACTTGATTGTGACTTGGTGTGTGAATGTGGTGATTGGTTTGTGATTTTGGGTGTTTGAGGATGTGGTTGATGGTTTGAGTAATGTTGGCGTTCGTAGTTTGGACTTGGGTTGGTCCATTGGAGTGCCGGGTGGTTGTTTCAGAATGTGGATTGTGTTGATATGATTGCATGTTTAGGTTGGTTCGTGCATTAGGCGTCGGTGTGCATGGTTGTACTTAGTTTTGGCACCGCACGAGGACGTTATGTCCCTCCGTCATGACGTCCGTAACTAGTCATGACATCACGTCCCTGCCTCGTTTTGCATGCATCATGTATATCATGAGTTATCTAATATTGAAGTTTTAATATTGTGATTCAATTCCTTCAGATGTTGTCTAAGAGAGCACGCACTACTCCTTTCACTCCTAGTGCATCGACCTCATTTAGTAGGACTAGGTTTATTTTTGCCGTAGCCCAGGATGTTTTTGGGTCACAGTTCTCTCTGCGTCCCGTTCTATTGGAGCGTGAGGTCATCATATATGACCCATTCCCCGACCACGCTGCTATCTTTTCTACTTGCGGTTGGGAGCCCTTACTGGTAGGAAATCGAGTCTTCTTCTTCATAGATTCTACGCTAACATCCATGATGTTAGTGGTTCCTCTTTTCGGCTGCTTCTTCGGGGTAGGGTAGTTAAGATTATTCCGAACGTTATCTCGAGCCTCATTCATATTCTTCGGGTCGTTCAACCATGTTTCCCTATCTCACTTCCAATTCTCTTCCGGCGGACTCCTTTGTCCGTTTAACGGTGTTTAACACACCATTGGAGGGAGGTCCATGTGTTATTCGTACTGGATTTCTTCTGACCGAGCATTAAATTTTGTTGCGCATTGTGTGCACGAATCTATGGCCTGTCTCCCACACTTCTTCATTATTGATGGAGAAGGTCCGTTTCCTCTACGCCCTTCTGTATGATGATTCCATTAATTTACTTTCATATGCTAGTAGATCTTTATAGCCTTTCTTACGACGGGGATGAGGGTTGGGCTACCTTATGCTTGCCTTATTCATAGTTTAGTCACTGCCTCAGGAGGTCCGAGGTAGGTTTCACGGCCAATTGACCACACCAGAATTGGTCTCATGCTTTTTGTGAGGCCGCACAACCAGTTGAGCCGACTGTGCTGGCTGACCCCATTGATGACCTGATTTCTTTTGACCCTCCGATTTTCCTTCTGCTCCGCTCTCTGATATTTCCTCTACTCTGCTTCGGCTCGTCCTCCATCTAAGTCGGTTTCTCCTCCTCCTCCCAAGTCTGCTCTTTTGCTTCTACTCCCATCGTCCCTTCGGTCCTCCTTTGGGACAAATGGCTATGCTTATTGAGCAGCAAGCTCGTATGATGGCAGAGATCATACAATTACGTGCTATAGGAGATCGACTTACTGTCGAGGTCACCACTTCGAGGATCTATTGGTGATGTTTAACGTGGACTCCGATCGATTCGACGTCACTGGGATGACGATGCTGCTTCCGAGGAAAGGATGGATTCAAACAATGCTGCCGGTACTTCATAGTTCTAGGCTTACCCTTTGTCCTTCTGTGACAAAAAGGGGAGCAGTCTATATATTTTTGTTTATTTTTGGCAGTCGGTACCTAGATTTTGATCTTATACTCATATGATGTACTTTTTATCAAAATTTTGGATGTAATTAAATTTTTGGTTATATATAAAATGAAATTTCTGATTTTCCTATTTTTGCATTTTAGGGCAAAGGGGTCGTTGGGGAGAGATATAGATACATTTACCTAATACTTTAATATCAATGAAAGTGTTTTTTTATAATGTCAAAGTTTCGTTTTTGTATGTTGGGTTGCATTGATACTTCTCAGTTTAGCTTGTGATTTAAAACTGAAAAAATATGCTTTATGAGTTACAATTGCTTAAATGATTCTTACACTTAAAGTGTTTGAACTATATTTATTATTGATCTTGTTTTCCATATATTTTACACTGGTATTTAAGTTGTCTATTTTAAGAAACAGGTACTGAACCATGAATTGAATGTTTCGTTCAAAGCAGTTTTTTTGGTCGAAGTTTGAGTTATTTAATTATTAAATTGACTTAGATTGTAGTTTTGCCAGAAATTACCTAAGGGAGAGTTAGTTAGGTTTTAGATAATTTGTATTTGGTGATTCTGTGAACAAAATGATTGAAATTGATACATTGTAATTCGAGAATGAGAAAAGAAGGAAAACGACACTGATTTTTGCTGGACTATCGCCAGGGTCTGGCTCGAGCTATAAAAGTAGAAACATCATCGCTAGGCCTTCGCTCGAGCAACATGCTGTCACTCGACCGTTACTAAGCTCTCGCTCGAGCGACAAGGTTATACATGAAATTTTTATTTCACGACCCTACCTAAAAATACTAAAACTCTTATGTACGAAAATTTTGAGGTTGAATAATTGAGAGAGCTTCATCTGTGAAAGAATCATTCCATATCTTTTTTCAACCTTCATCTGTGTGAGAGTTTTGATGAGAAAAACATAAACACAATAATCCAAATACCAAATGAATAATTCTTCTACATATGGTCAGAGTTATGAAGATTGAAGGAAGTTGACAGAGTTCCTGTATGTAAAGAACGGGTTGTTTTGCGTGTTGCATGAGAGATACACGAATTCACAAGGCTTGGAGTGCTATAATGGTAGCAGATTCCATGGAGAGCTTCGGCAACAACATCTAAGGATTGGTACAGGGGAGCACGGGATCCACGGAGAGCTGTAAGGAGTGCAGTCGGGAGATCAGATAGTACGTGTTGTCTAGTCTGGTATACTGTAAGTTGTTAAATCTGTTTATAGTGGATTGACTGACAAAGTATCTGGAGTTTTTTCTAGTTGGGTTTCTCCGTGATCATCATGGTGTTGACTTACTGCTTTCATTATATTGTTTGATTATACAAACTACGATATTCAAAATTAGGAATAAACTGTCTTGTATGAATAATCATCTAGAGAATAATTAAAAAGTGACTTATTGTTGTTTAATTCAATAGTAATCTTAATTTCACATCATATCTATCGACCTCCGTCAAAGTGTTATTAGGGTCGAACTACGCGTTTTTCAATCTTTACATTATTTTTCTTAAACATGTTTAGGCTTCCACTAAAATTTTATAAATTCCAACCAAACAAGTGCAAAAGCCACCTACCCAACCCGATATGAACCGACTTGAACATTTTGGGTTTGGTCATTTATACACCAAATTGGGCCGGTCCCATTTATCAATAGACGAAAAATCGAAGAAATTGGGTCAAGTCGATTTTGGACTAATACCCACCTGACCCATACCCTTTGCCCAATCTTAATCTCAAGTATTAGATGAGAAACTTTGTTAAGTATGATACTTTAAAGTTTGATATAATCAATCAACGTTTTCGTTATAAAGATGTAGAAAAATAAATGCAATGTAATTCAAAGATTTTATCAAAATATTTCTCTTTAATGCACTTAGACATTGATTGAGAAAGAGAATCAATTTTTAAAGAACAATTTTCAAAACTTTCTGCTAGTTTGGATGAGAGATCGATCAGCCTATGTAAGTTTTTGGATGACCCAAAATATATTCGTTGGACAGCACAGGGTCAGAAATTGGAACGTTCAAATTTCAGAACATTGGTAAGCCGATCAACCTATATCCCAAACCACGGTCAGACCGAATGATCTATTTGGTCTGATTCGAAATGTTTTTGAAAAAAATACATTTTAAAAATATGATCTAAATTGAGATATCATTTTGAAAATCAAATATAACTTGATCAAAATATTTAATACAGGTGATATTAAATTTTTTTTTGCGAGAACCTTTTACATTCATTACTGAAAATCAACGTATTATAACTTTTACATTTGATCTAAATGCCTAGTCTTTGTCCTTTCTTGAAATTAGGTTTTAAGTTCTTGTCTTCCGTGATTTTTCCCTGAATGCTTCAAAGACGTGACTCGGACTTTCTACCCTTCTTTGTAGAGTACGATTTGTAATGATAGTCTTGATATTAATCTTTTGACAACAATTGATTTATCAGTGAATGTTTTGAAGATCACGATCATTTTAAATCAATGTTCGTAAATAAGATTTACTTGTTTATTATGATCAAAGATAGCTCAATACAAAGTACAAAGAATAGAGACCAAAATGTATATGAGGAAAGAAAGAGACCAAGCGATCACAAGGAAGATACCCATGTAATCGAAATAGGTCTAATGTGTAGAACCTGAGAGCAAACGAGGCCTACCATTCAATCATATGTAAGCCTTCCATGTGATCGCATGGTATATTTTTGAGGTGAAAAATTTATGTTTCCTTTTTCTAGCTTCATGTAATCTTGAAAAGAAATTTTGGCCGCGATTTAACCTATTTCGAGTCTCCAATTTCGAGATCTATCGTACATTTTTGAGGAGAACAAGTCTAGCAACACTTTGAAGGAAATTAACATCAAGATTTTGAATTCCAAGGCTTGGAATTGAAGATCAAAAGAAAAAAAAAAGATTTTCTATCCATCTCCTGTATTTATACATTTCAAGAGACGAATTTCCATCACTCTTCTTGTAATTCTATTATAAACATGCTAGGCTAAAAATCAATTATGTTAGGATGAAGATGGAAGGTGAAACCTATTATTTGAGTATTTCCAATTCAAAGACATTGATTTAGTAAATTTGTGTTATTGATTGTTATTGCATGCATTTATCTAGGTAGTTAGTTGCTACTTGTATTTTAGGGGAGGTTTATGATAAGTTTAGAATATTGCAATGTCAACATAAGGATCAATAGATGTTAATAATGACATTTATGACTTGTTCAATCATGTAGGTAATCATGTAATTGAATACAATACTTCGAATATGAATTCATAGTAGATAATTACCATGTCTTGCTTAGAATATGTTTGACTTACCTAGAGAGAGATAGTTGAAAATAGGATAGCAATAGGATTCATAATTCCAACACCTCTTTCTCATATTTAGTTCATCACACATTTAGATAATTAGTAGAATAACTTAGAGATAAACCATCCAACATTTGGTTGCACGTACATTTGAGTTTGGTAACGAGTTAATACAACGAGTTTAAACCATTATAAACAAGTTTTTTTTGCTTACTAAACTATTACTCGTCAATGATTACATACGCTTGCGAGATTTCATTTAACAAATTTTTGACGTTGTTTTAGAGAAATAAAGTATTTAAACTTGATTTATTGATTTGTATTTAGATTAAAAAACCTCTTGTTCATCACATACCTGATATCTCTTGTGTTCCGTGTTCTTTTCAAGTACCATTTAACTGTGTATGCAAGAGTTTGACAAACTTAAGCTTATACACTTAGATCTCAAGATCAAATAACATTTAGGTAAAGAAGAAGAGAATAGCAAGGAAAAGAGAACGGAATAGAAATGGATGAAAATTAGTTACCGTCGGCTCAACTAGTTATAGAGGTCATCAATGAAGGTGACATGCTAGTTGAGTACTATTTGATCCCCATTCCAAAACCTATTCGATCCAGCATTGTATACCCTCCTTTTGAGCAAGCTAACTACCATCTTCAATCAAATATCATCAATATATTCTAGAACCATAAAAACGTCAAGTTCTATGGGAAAGAACATGTAAATCCACTATCTCGAGTCCAACAAATTAGAAATGAGGTACATGTATTCAAGCAACGGGAACTGGAGAGCTATCTAGAAGCATGTGACATATTAAAAGATCTACTTCGAAAACGTCCAACCATGATGTTACTAAAGATGCACAAGTCTACTATTTCTATCAAGGTTCACTGCTTGAATATTGTAACATGGCCAATGCTTTAGCAAATGGATCATTCATAAAGATGAAAGTGATCAACATACGATTTATATGAATGAAAATCAAGCTATGTGATAATTCAACAGGGAAACATCAAAGAAAATCACATGGCTTCCCAATATTGAAGCATTATCAACTTTATGCATTATCAACTTTAACAGCCCAAATAGAGATGTTGACGAAGAAATGGACAACTATCATGTTTTTCATCCACTAATAATTGCATCTTTATAATTTATTGGAGCCTAAATGTTCTAAGCACACTTATATTTTGGTTTATGTTGCAAATGGACGAATATGGTGGAATTAGAAGAAAGGGATGAAAAAGGACCAAAATGGAAGAAAGTGAAAATGCTCTAAACTTGTTTCTAACCTTGTAATGAAGATTTGAGAGTGTTAGAGGTCAACTAAATGAATAAAGGAGTCAAAAGGATGAAACATAGCCAAAACATTATCACATATCAACTTTCAAGCTGCAAAGTTTTGTACCGATTTTTATCCTCATATTAAGATCAGTTTTTGACATGGAAAATTATCAAAGAAGATGTTATCTGAATCACAGTTTTAGATCTTGGAGTCAACTTTCTAACACATCTTGAATCACATCAATCGGATATCAAGAGAGAAAGTTGTAATTAAAACACTGAAGCGTGTCCGGTGGAAAACTTTTAAAGCTATGCAGTAGCATATGGTTATTTCTATGCGGTCACATAGTACCTTTTAGAGATTTTCAGTAGCCAATTCCAGCCTTCGATGCGACTGCAACACCTATAACTATGCGGTTTCATAGAGTATTTCCAAGACGTGGTTTTCAGTTTTCTAATTTACGTCGAAGTCTTATGGAAACAACTTTTCTCTCAATTTTTAAGCCCTAAACATCCCAGAAAACTAGAGAACACCCCCATACAGCATTTTTTTTCCTCTTTAGCTCAAGAATCTCCATGAGGAACTAAAATCAAGGTAAAATGAGGAAGGAACTCATTGCATTCGGAGATTTTGCATCAATTTATTCTTGCTCTTTTTCATTGCTGAACAATTCTAGTATTTAGACTTTTCTTTTCATTAATTTACATTGAAATCGGTTTAATATTTACAAGATTTTTCATGGATTCAGTCATGCTTTTTATCAAGTCCTTTATAGATCTAGTCATGCTCTTTTTATTGAATGATTGAAATAATTGTTGAGTTTCGATCTTAATATTACTTTATTAGCGGATTGATTACTGCCTTATGCTTGATGTATATGGTCGATCGTTGATCTTTTTCCAATAAAATTGTGCGAATATGTCGTAAGTCTAGATTCTAGGATTACATTTGTGAATTAACTTGGTTTTCACGATAAATCCTCCGATTAGAGAGTTGGGATGAAAATTCTGTAATTAAGTTATAAAATGAATATTTGATGTGATTGAGGGAATTTCGACACTTCATTACCTCAAGTTATTGATTCTAATTTCATATTTCAAATATTGAATTTTACTACACATCGAAGAGGATAATTCATCCATTTTTTATTCCTTGAGAGCATGTTTCCATCTCCCTGTGAAATCGACACTCCAACGGTGCACTACACCTAGCACATTATTCTTTTAGCATAATTAAATTTTGGAGCCGCTGACGAAGAACGGAAGTGAAAGATTTACTAGCATAAATCTTTAAAATAAGANTTAGAGAGTTGGGATGAAAATTCTGTAATTAAGTTATAAAATGAATATTTGATGTGATTGAGGGAATTTCGACACTTCATTACCTCAAGTTATTGATTCTAATTTCATATTTCAAATATTGAATTTTACTACACATCGAAGAGGATAATTCATCCATTTTTTATTCCTTGAGAGCATGTTTCCATCTCCTTGTGAAATCGACACTCCAACGGTGCACTACACCTACCACATTATTCTTTTAGCATAATTAAATTTTGGAGCCGCTGACGAAGAACGGAAGTGAAAGATTTACTAGCATAAATCTTTAAAATAAGAAAACTAGAATTCACAAAAAAATAAAACTTGTATTCAATTGCATAATGATAGAAAAACGTTCAAATGCCTTTAAACCATTACAAGAAACTCTAAAAGCATAGAATAGTAAAACATTAAATAGCGAAAACTCAAAATGGGAAATATGGAAATTAATATTCGAAGGCCTAAACGNTTAAATAGCGAAAACTCAAAATGGAAAATATGGAAATTAATATTCGAAGGCCTAAACGAAGAAATTTGGCTAAAATCCCGAGATCTCGGGTTTTGCCCCGAGTCCAATTTTTCGGGCCGTTTCCAATCAGCTGCCAAATTTTAGCCCATTCCGACATCGTCACGACAAATGATAAAATTACCCCTGACGCGATATTTTTTGGTTAATTTTCTGTCCATGACTTCTTCAAACTCCAAAGCTAGTTGTCCTACATCAGCTGCTGCTGGGGAGACGGTACAATAAGTTGAAGGATTTTCTAGAAAAATTGTGACTTTGTTCCTTTTCTTTTTCATTTTTTAGTTAGTTTATTTTATTCATTGTTATTTCTTATTTTTTTTTCACATATCTCCATTCTTTATTTTGTTTATGAACAGGAATCGAGATGATCGAGGACGATTCACTACAGGACTTTTTCCAGTGTTTGAATCTCTTCCTAACCCTATATTTGATACTGCATCTGTTAGCTTATCACATCCACAACGCAATGAGTGAAAACGAACATCATGATACACCTTACAGGACGTTACATGATTATCTCTACCACACATGCATATCTACACCATCATGTATTATATTTGCACACAATATGCCACACATGGACCTTAAACCGGGAATTATTCAACTTCTTCCCAATTTCCATGGACTTGAAAA
>CAIGRL010039282.1:0-12178 GCA_903798325.1 Fraxinus xanthoxyloides
TTTGCAAAATTCAGGTGCATCACCCATTACAATAAAGAGGTCCCTTGAAGCCAACATAAAGCATTTCTTTCCCGTCCATTTCTCCAATGAAAAGCTCTACAACAACGGAGAAGCAGTAAAATACAGTGAAAAAGAGAAGCAGTAGAAGCAGGAAAATTAGTTGAAGTTCTATTACCTTGGTGCCACCGTCGATGAGGATATGGTTATGACAGAGGTAGCGACAAAGTTCTTTCTTGGTACGAAATTTAGCCAGAATCGAATCAGCACCTTCAATTGATCGGGAAATAATGTGACGAAAATCAGACGGCAGAAACCTCTCCCAGATGGTATCAGATTCCGCAGCCGAACGGAATGTAGAATTTACCAACGACAGCCGGCAGGCATCCTTGAGGCTCGTAAGCGACAGCACGTTCTCTATGCAACCCTCCGGCAGCTCTTGGAAATCAGTGCAGCTCTCGATCGACATCGTTTCTCTCTCTATGTATGTATGTATTGCTTCGTGTTTATATTAGTTGGGGAGAGAAGGAAAACCTAATATGAATAGAGAGAGAATAGGGTATTACGTAGGACAATTAGTTTTGTTAGGAAACAAATAAAAGTTTTGCATATTCCTTATATTTGTATTCTAATTTCCGTATATATTAAAATTTTCATTCTCATTCTTTTATACATTAAAAAATAATTTTTTTTAGAAATTGGAGCCCAAACAAGTGTGCGCATATAAAGATTACCCTCTATCGTGAAAAATTATTGAGAATGAGTCCATAAGGACGAGAACATGCTTACGAGCAAGACCATCGAGGTGAGGTTGCGTACTTGATGATTTGAATACATCAAGGATGGAACCAAGCCTATCAGAGTGAGTTTCGACCAAGGATGAGAACAAGGTTCTTCTATCTTTACTAAGTTTAACTAGACATATTTCCTAAATTCGAGAGTAACGTTATATCCTAAAATAACGAGGCATATTATAAAACGAATTAAACTTGTTGTACACTCCATGGGTACAAGTTTGACATTCGAAGGTGTGGCAATATTTGTGCCATTAATTGTTAAGGTGTTGTTAAATCAATGTATTAAAAGCAATCACCTCACGATGATGTCAATGTTAATGTTAAACTTGATGTACGTGTAGTAAGATTAATTATAAAGCGTACAAATCCAAAAGGACAAGAATGATGATGATGTAACAATCATGCACGGTGTTTTGCCACATGTCAAATTGTCATTTGACAATTTTTTATTTTTTTAAAAAGCAATTTTCTCTCCAACAACTTTCTTAAAATAAAGTTAATATCAACGTGCAAGTTATACAAATGACATTTCCCATGATATCAGAGACTAGGCCTAATTTATGGAGATTAGTCTACATGAGGTCGAGTTCCCGAGGACAAGAACACGTCGAAGATGAGGCCAATTTCAACAAAACATTTCACTTGATTTATAATTTTTATCAGTTTTTCAATTACACATTTCATATTTCCATTAGAATTTACCAACAATTTTAACTTTAGCCCAATCAAATGCGAGCCCCACCCACAACGGTCTCTTGGACAATTTTCCGATTCCCCGAGCAAAATGCAGTAAGATCCTTCGATTCACATCGCATCCTCGCATTTCAGATCCCACTTTCCTCTTCAATTCAAACGGTAACATGATTCCTTTGTCCCTGAGCCTCAAACCCTCGTTGTTCTCACCCTACTTTTCTTACAAATGCAACTCACAGAAGACCCGCATACAGAAAACAATTCTGTGCTTCGGAAACAAGAGAAGGCGATATGGGCTTGAAAGATCAACAAAGCTCGTACTAGAATCAGCTTGTATTATTGCTTCGAAAATTGGGATTTTACCGGAGCCACTGGATTTATTGTTGAGAGAATTGGGAGGTGGTAATAGAGGTGGTAATGGAGGAGGGTTTGGATCCTGGAATGGATTTGGATGGGGAGCTTTCGATGGTTCGAAAAAGAGAAGGAAATCGAAACTGGGAATTTTAGTTATTTTGGTAATTTTGGGTATTGGCCTCTGGTTAGTTTCGTGTAAAGAATTGGTTATAGATGATGTTTCCTTAGGGGGCTTGGGTTTAGTTTTATTTGGGCTTTCAATGGATGGATGGAGAAGAGGAGCTAAAGATTGGATTTTGGGATTTTGTTGCTGTGCTGTTTTGATGAGTTTTTTGTGCAAGAAAGAAAATCTTGAGGGATGTGTTAGGTATTTTAGGACTATGAAGCTGAATAGAAGAAGAAAATGGAGAATATTTTGATCTCGGACTGTTTTTTTTTCTTTTTTTCTTTTTGGGTACTATTTGTTTTAATTTTTCATTACGTTTGTGCAATCTGCAATTTTGCATTGTCGTTTCAAGACGGAGTTTTTTTTTTTTTGGTTTTCGCCGTGTTGGTTTTGCGACATGAATTTTTAATATTAATCAGCTTATGATAACTGTGGTTGCATTAATTTAGTTTGTTTACATGCTTAACTTCGAAATGTATTAATCTTTCTGAATTATTGATAACAAGTGATGTTGCAAGAAATAAGTAATGTGCAATAAATAATCAGATTAATATTGAAACCATTCATCAAAAGAATGTCAAGTAGTAGACTTTATTTTCTTAATTGAAAAATAGAACAATACATGCCTTTCCTTTCATGCATTCTTTCATCAACAGTCCTAGGTGCTGGCACGATCCTGATGTACAAATTGCTTTGGTTCACACTTTTTTTGGTAGCTTTATTGAATAGTAGTAGCCGAATCATTAATATGGTTTGTTTTCTTTTGCTTTCACTTCATTATTGGCACATACATACAAGTTCGAGTCAGCATACAAGATGTATTTTAAGCTTGGCTGCATTGGGCACCTATCTCAATTTGTAAAACACAAGTCACTTAGGTGTATTTTAAGTTCAGGGTTATCTTTGATATTCCATACTCGTATTAGGTTTTCCTAACATTTTTACAATATGGAAAGAATGTTTAGGGCCCATTTCCTGTGATATGAAATAAACATGAAGTTCTTTTGTACACCTCCAATATAGCGAAAAGTTGTAGCGCTAAGTGGGTATAGCTCTCACATTTAGGTTGAACCGTTATAAATCTTTTTCAGCTTTGATCATATTCAGATTACTTTTTTGTGTATTACTGCTCTCGGAAGTAGGGATTAGGACTTTATCCAGAACAATGGAGCAGTGTTATTTCAACATCTCGTATTCATGGAGTTTTGAAATGTAATACCACAATGGCATATTTGATAGGAAGGATTTGATAATACTAGATAGAATTAAAGGGAAAAAAAAAGCTAATCTTGTTCATTATTTGTCTAGTCTTGTGTACCAAACACCTACTGATTGTTATTACAACACGAATATTGTTCAAATTAATGATAAAAATGAAGTCACATTGATTGTGTGATCTTGACTGTTGTCTGAAACTCACCTAGAAGCATCATTGTACCAACCACTACTGATCATGGCAAAAAAGGCTGTAGTTCTACTCCACTTTATGCTTTACAATCAACGGATGAAAGGCTGAAAGTGATATGTTATCCTTAGAAATTTACAATCTCTTATCTCTGATATAACCTGACCCATTGTATGTGTGTCTTTGAGCTTGTGAATCACCCAACTACATATAGTACTATGAGAGAACTTACTGTAATCATTTCTGGACATGAGAAGGCAGTGTTGGATGTGAAAAGTCGTGAAAGGGTATATCCAGTTAATGGATCAATATGTGTCAAAAAGCATAGTCAATGTACCATATTTGCAGCCAGTGTGGGTATGGTTGCAAAATCTATAGAGAGGAGAAACAATAACTGGTAATTATTTAATTTTACTCCAATTTCTTTTGTTTCAGTGTAAGTATTTGTCCATGGCATTTGACTAATAACATGTCATGTAGGTTCATCCAGACTAAAGTTCCTAATGATTTGACCATACAAATTGAAGAAAAGAGCGGTCACTTGCATAAGGTACACTCATCAGTTTTTCCTCCTAAATTGATTATCACCAGATTCACCCTTCATTACGTTATTGTAAATTAAAAAAATCAAAAGATTGAAGTTTTGTGTTATGAAACAATGTATGAAAATATATTAATATTATTTACGGCAAATTATTAGGTTTAAGTTGGTGTCATCCTCTGCTAGTATGAAGAATCAAGAAAGCAGTCCTAGTAGAAACTGGATGCATTTATTTTATTAAATAAAGCAATGGAGAGTATGGAACTAAAAACATGAATATCAACTGATCAGTTTTGCGCAGAAGCACCCTGTTCAATTGTTATTTTCTGTCATCTCGTCTATCAATGTGTCGGTACTAGAAGTATATAGCTGTCATTATAACATTCTTACCGAAGGCTTTGTAGAATTAGTCCCCACAACGGAAAATATGGAACCCGGAACATGATATCCTTAATTGTTTCAGTTTTGTGCAGCCCTGTTCAATTGTTATTTTTCTGTCATCTCATCTATCACGAAATATGTTATTTCTAGATGTATGTAGTTGTTATTGTAACATTCATACTGTAAGGCATTGCAGAAATTAGTTCCTGCAATAAAAAATATGGAACTAAGAATTAACTGTTCAGTTTTATGTGGATGTGCCTGTTCAATTTTTATTTTTCTGTCTTCTCTATCATGAAACGTGTTCTTTGAAGTTTTAAGTTGTAATTGTAACATTCTTAGATTCTCACTAAAGGCTTTGCAGAAACAAGTCCCCCTCTAAATTTCTTACTTTAATACCTTTTAATTTGTGGTTTGTTCTATATTCTATTATTTCAGCTTCCTTTGGTCTCAAGAAGTGGTTTTATGAACAGAATGGTATTTCAGAATTGTGGATATGGCAATCTTAGTCTCCAGATCGACAATCTCCCTGTGTGGATCAAAATGTTTTGAGTTAGTTTTAAAGTTCTGTTATGGTTGGAAGGTCAATCTTACAGCAGCAAATGTTGCTCCACTTTATTGTGCAGCCCACTTCTTGGAAATGAGTGATGATCTTGAACAAGGAAATCTGATTTCGAAAACTGAGGACCTTTTGAGTTATATAATTGTTTCATCATGGAAAGATACATTTAGGATCTTCAAAAGCTGTGAATCCATCTCTTCCTGGGCCCAAGACTTGCAAATATTGAAACGATTCTCTGAAACAGTTGCTTGGAAAGTCTGCACGAATGCCTGTGCAAATGGAAGTGAGGAAAATGAATTATATTTGAATGTTTTGTCTGAAAGCATAAATCAAATGGACACCAACAATTTATCGGATGGGTGGTGGTTTGAAGATATTTCACTTCTTCGAATAGATCATTTCGTTGAAGTAATTGAATCAATCAAAAGAAAAAAGGTTCAGCCTAATCTTGTGGGTTCATGTATCGCTCACTGGACAGTAAAGTGGCTTTCTGGACTTGCGTTGCGGCACAACAATCTGAATCAGAAAGATCTGACCGTTCAAATGCATAAGGTTATGACTGAATGTTTGATGAAGTTACTGCCTGCTGAAAGAAATTCAGTTTCCTGCAATTTTCTACTTCATCTTTTAAAGGCAGCTCATATCATGAAAATTGATTCAGAGTTGCTACACAAGCTTGAAAGAAGAAACTAGCTCATGCTTGACAGCTGTAAAGCTACGGACCTTTTAGTTAAGAGTAGTGCCAGTCTTTTCGATGTGGACGTAATTGCTAAAGTGGTCGAAGCTTATGTTTCCACATCTTTAGGTAATACCCTACCAAGAATGTATGCCGTTGGAAGGTTGGTTGATGAATATCTTGTGTTAGTGGCCAGAGACGAGAATCTTCCAGCAAAAAGTTTCCAGCTACTCGTGGAAGTGTTGCCAAAAGAAGCTAGAATTTGCGACGACAACCTTTATAGTGCTATAGACAAATACCTTAAGGTATGCAATTTTTTTGCTCAGAATTTTTTTTTTTTTTAATTGTTGGTTGGAACATGAGTAGTTATGTTGAGCTAAAAAAAATATCGACTTACTCTCGACAAATCCCTTGATTCTCAAATTATCTGTATATATTCCTTGATTTCTTCCTGAAATGATTTTTACATGTTTGTATTTACTCTCTTAGTTTCTTATTTTTGAAATTCCATAACCTGATTAATTTATAGGAACCGATTTCTCTATTAGTTACGTACAAATCCATGGTGTAGAGTATTCAAAGGAGGCAAAATCTTTGGGTTCAAATCTTGCCACAACCCTTATGTGCAAGTGTTAGTCCTTGATAAAAATATGAGTCTGACTTGCAAGTGAGGGGCATGTTTAAGACTAAATTTTAATAAATCATTGTATCCATTCTCTAACGTTTCAGTGCTTGTTTGAGAGTGATGAAACTATATTTTAAATAGCGGGTCCTACAAAATTTGTTGATAAAATGTGGGTAATAAGTTATGGGTCCATAGAATGTGTGGATAAAAAATGTGTTAGTCAAGTTTAAATTATAATTTAAGCTTTGCAATGTTTGTCAAAAATTATATAATTGATTATAAGTATTGGGTTTCTTGGGAATATGTGGTTAAGAAATAGGTAAAAGTTGTGGGTTATACAAAATGTGCGGATAAAAATAGAGTTTGACCAAATTATAAGCAATTATAGTTTTTGAGAAAAAGGTAAGATTTTATACGGTGTGGTTGAACACCTCCCTTGACTTAGTCCATGTGATATTATTTCAGTTCAAATGTGAAATTATTTTAATATAGATTATGTTTTTGCTATTAACTATGCAGGCACATCCAAAACTAAATGAAGAAGAAAGAAAAAATATATGTAGGGTCCTGAAATACCATAAACTATCCCAAGATGCACGTCAGCATGCCACAAAGAATGAACGGTTGTCAGTGAACATTATCACACAGTTTATGCTTCTTGAACAAGTTGATATGTCAAGATCTTTCATGGCTGCTGCATCGAATAACCAGAGAACAAAATCACAGAAATGGATAAACTCCCAGAAAGAAATAAAGATAATTAAAGAAGACGTTGATATGTTGAAATTTCAAGTCGGTGAATTGCAGCAACGTAAAGTGGAGCTCCAAAAGCATATGAATAAGGGGGTAATTTTAAACGGATGGTTATGCGCAGGATAACATGGTAGAACATTTCTTCAATTATATTCTGTTTGCAAGGCTTAGAACAAACCTAACGCCTTTTTCTTGACTCTGTCTGAATAGAACTCAAAAATGAATGACTCGTGGAAATGAGTATTGTGGTGAAATAAGTACTGTAGTAAGATCATATCCTCCCGTTCCAATTTACTGTTGTATCTTCCAAATTTATTTTTACTTCGTTTTCTGAGATTAACATAAGAGGTTGGTTGTTGTTGTTTAATGTTGATTGATGGTACGAGATTGTGCTGCATGTGTGAATTCATGAATACAGCTTATAGTTCCCTATCTTTTCTTGATTCTGTAATAGATGGTAATGCTCTTGCATAATCCTTAAACCCATTACAGAATCCTCTGTGCCTGCGCAGTTCAACATTTCCAAATCTTAGGAGAGTCGAGAGAAGCTCGGGAGTTGCTCTCGAGCTGTTGAGTAGAGCAGCTAAATCCCATAAACACTAGCATTGCATAGGGATACGTCATATGGTGATACAATGCTCAGCTGAAAGGATTCAAAAGTTTATTGATAAAATTGAAACAAATAAGAATTAAGAGACTAAAATGACTATTCACTCAGAGTTGAGGGACCAAAAATGTTTTTTATGATAAGAAATTTTCTCAAAACATCCCTCGTTATGGAAAACGATGACATGCCACATGTTATGTGCCTTTTGAAACAAATTAACATCAATTTATCCGCACACGGCACACCAATATGGGTACGAGCTCCAATTTGTCCCGCTTCCAATTAAACACTATACAATTCCTTTAATATTTAGCTTTTGTTTGAACTCAGAAAAAAAATGTATTATCCTATCCAATCACATGGCCCACCATGCCAAATCTTGTCAACTTTCAATTTTACCCCTTCATTCAGATGTTCACACGTATGGAAGAAACAAAAGCCATGCATTTTTTTGACTTTTTCCAATCAATACCTTGAGCCCGTTTGGTACCGATTAAAATCTAATTAAAATTGAAAATATATTTATTATTGGGTCTCACTTGTCTAATAAAATTCAACAATAACGACTAATTTTTCAATTTTAATCCGATTTTAATTTATACCAAACAAACTCCTTATCAGACTTCTCAATTTTTTTTCCATCAACATGGCCCTCTCCTTTGTGACAATGCATCTGTTTACTTTATCCTGTCTGCACACGTCTGCACACCGTTTATCCTCGTGTGTTATTGTTTGTCCATTTCTACAAATACTTGTTAGTTTGAATTGTCAAAGGCCGCCACCTTTACGAACGAAGTATTGAAATTTCAACCAAAGTATACATTGGAGTATTAACGAGTCGAGCCAAAATTTGAAATTCGAGCTCGCCTCGAGCAAAAATGATTCGAACTTTTTTTTTTACTCGAGATGAGCCGAGCAAAAATGAGACCCAACCCGAATTTTTTCTACCCGAGTTGAGCTGAGCAAAAATGGGGCTCGACCTCACGGACTGCCACCTTTTTGATATCCCTAATTATACACCATTAATTTGAGCAACGTTAGAATCAGAAATGCAAGTTTACAAAATTACAGTTGATTTAGAAACATATTCATGTTCGCTGCAACAATCAATACAAACAACTTCATAACTCATACACAACATAAATATTTCGAAACTCCTAACGAATATGAGACAATTTCGTTTGACATAGGTAGATTTTATCGAACGTCGTTGTTGTTGTGCCATGTAATGGCATAACCTGTTCCATTCACTTCGCTGTATTTCTAGTGCATTCATTTCGACAGCGATTTCGTCGTCCTCGTTCGGTAGCTCTACCTCTTCAAAATGGCCTCGTCGACAACATTAGACTAGTGAAGGAAGTTGTGAATACCCATTGTTTCAACGACAATTGCGATTTGTGTGGAAAACGAATAGATCGGCATATGGTCCAGGATTTTTCAACTTTGTTTCCATACACCAAATGCACGTTCAATAACATTTATGTAGGAAGAGTGCATGAAGTTAAACTTCTCATGAGCATTTCGAAACTTACGTCGATGTCATGTTCTTTCGTTGCGGAACCGTTTGAAGTGGTACAGTATATTTGACCCTTATTAAGGGGCCATTTATCGTGGCTGATATGTAAGTCCCAAGTAGTGATGGCAAAAAAATTCATCCCCCCGAATGGGGCGAAAAAACTTGCCCAGTCTCGGGTCTCGGAGCGAGGTGTTCGCCGCTCCAAACCGGCCCCGTAAAGAATAAAAAAAAATAAAAATAACTACAAATTACAAAAACATAACTGGCAGGCAACCCTAAAGTTTAAACCTTATATCTTCATACCATCTCTCTCTCTCAGTTTGAGTATTATTTACTTTGAATTTTAAAATCTTGAGTTTGTATTTTAACTGGAAATTTTTGGAAAAAAAGGGAAGGAAACGGGGCGGGGCGGGGCAGGGCAGGGCGTAGGAGTGGCGTGGCAGGGCGGGACGGGGCACCTACCTTGCTGCCATCCCTAGTCCCAAGCCAACTAAGTAAAACTTATCGGCGGCAGGTTGAGGAAAATGAATGTCCGGACTATGTACAACACAGACTAATATGCACGCTTTGTGCGTATTCTTAGTTGTGCCGACTAGCACAAACATGAAATATAGATTAAAATCACATATGACCAGACATTTTGCATTGGTATTTCCTCACGACCTTGAAGTTGATGTACTTGTGACATGGCAACACAACTCTAACATGTGTTCTGTCAATAGTACTAATGCAATTTTGAAACAGTGGATGCTAGTTCTGATCAGACTTGTGGTTCTCAACACCGTTATAATTTGGATTTGATTTTATCAGAGGTGTAGCTAACACAAGAACGATACAAAGCACCTCTTTGAAGTGGTGACTATTGTTTGCAAAGAGCGATTGAATAACGTCGTCACCTGCTTGTACCCCTTCGCGTGATCTAATATATATAAGAACATTCCAACCTGCTCATGTATGTCTACTTGTACGTTACTGCGTAAGCTATATTCGTCACGAAAAATGTGCAAAATGACGCAACTTGGGTACATTCGGAACTCCTGATAGCACATTTGTCTGTTCATTTACATTGCTTCCAACATAAACATATGACCATTTCTTGAGAAGGGAAATCTTTGAATACAATGCCGCTGCTCACGATATTAGTTCCTCACGTCATTTTTCGTGATTCGACAATACCGAACCCACTCCATTATATCATCCACAAGCTCGTTCAAGTACTCCTCATCACTAACTTCTTCATCGGAGTCTGAGCACCGATAGTGGCAGAGAATTGATGTTCACCTCTTCCATTACAATATAAGATTTGAAATTTTTTCTTACACAAAAAAAAAAAATAATAATAAAAAAATTAGTACTGCTACAACAAGATATGTGTATGAATCTTGAAACTTCGGACACATTCATTACTTGTTGGAGAGCAATTCATTTATAGAAAAATTTCACTCCCAAGTACATGCGTCATTGATTGACAATGACCAGCAAGTTGGTCAAAACAAATAAATGCCTATATAAAATATTGAGTAGTCCCAATACTTAATCTTACCAGCAAGTCTGTCTACCATGAATGTCCAATTATTGTCCCTAACATGTAAATTACAGAACACCATATTCTACATAAGTAGCAAACTACATTACCAGTCCAAATAAAGGATAAAATCTGAAAAACGAAATTACAACGCAATATTACTCGAAAAAAATAAAAAAGGCTCCAATGCGACATCACACTCCCACAAAGCTTTGTTACGATCATTGAACTGCCACTCAATCCATTCAGATTTCTTGTCCGCGTCTCTCATGACACTGAGCGTATCCCGATAACGCTTCTGTGTAAAAAACGTACAAGCGAAATAGTACAATGGGGTTTTGTGCACGAGCCTCCTAGCATCCAACAACTCTTCCACACACGCAACGTCGTCATTTGTAGATGAAACCATAATGTTGATCGTCATTTGTAGATGAAACCATAATGTTGATCTTTGACGCGACTTCCTCGACGACACTATTGGCGCGATCAACAGAGAACGACAATTTGCGTGCTGAAATTCTCTCTTTTTTCCCTTTCACTTCTTTGTGGTTGATTTTCTTTTTCACCGCTTCGAGTTTCGAACACGTCTGTGCTTGATTTACCTTTATTATCGACTCCCTCATCATTAGACCATATTCTCAACATCTACAGGGACTACCTCCTGTGATCTTCAAGCGCACTTTCCTCAAATAAATAGAACCCCATTTTGCACAATTTCTTATTGATGCATGAAAAAATTGCATCACAGCCCATTCACATATCTTATTGATGCACCGAAAATGATGAAAAACTCACGAGAACCCAAACAAATCTGGAGCTGGTGAACAAAGCAACACGACCCATGTTCAACAGTTTATAGTTCCTAAACCCAGACTCTGTTTTACAATGCATTACGAACATAAGGGCATTTTGTTCTCGTCCCAAAAGCCACAATGGAATCCAAAAATTATATCAATATAAAAAATTGATAGACCACATATGGATGACTGATTGTATATGACGACCCCATATGCAATACAAAGACATGCCTAAAAATTACGTTCCATGAAATCTCGATGATCAATGGACCAGACTGTGATTTAGAAGTACACAATTGCACACGTAAATTAGTACCTTAATTTTATGGCTCCACCAATCCTCATCTTCTCCAATTCTGTCGGTTCAAGGTTGTATTCGACCATCTTGCAACCAATCAATTCCGTGAGACGTTTGTGCTCTCGTCGCATTGCATCCCAATGATTTCGAAGTTGTTGCTTGCTCCAATTGTAGTGGGAGGTAGAGTTGAAAAGAAAATAACACGGTCCCAGCCGTGTCTTGTGAAACAATTGTCGTGTCGATGACCTTTGATAATGGCAGTTTCACAAGTAGGAATGAAGGTATTGTACTCCGCAAGTTCTACTTCGCATTTTTTCGGGAGCAGGATTAGTTTGGGTTTTAAAGGGCAATTGAAGAAGCGAGTTGTGGATAGTGATGGCAAAAAAATTCGTCTCGCCCTGTCCCGACCCGACAGGTTGGTGGGGCCGGCGGGGAGGAGGTGCCCCGCCTCGAAGTGCCCTGAACCCGCCCCTGAAAAATAAAAA
>CAIGRL010039304.1:0-40333 GCA_903798325.1 Fraxinus xanthoxyloides
AGCTAGAGCTACTCCAAAAGTTGTGGCAGCTTTTGCTGAGCGTAGGGAGTTCGATAAAATTTTGATATACTCCAAGCAGGTTACTGGCCCAATCATTCTGATGTTCTTACTCCTATTTATTTCAGGATAATAACCACATTACAGTATGTGACAAAACAACCAGTTCATAAGGAAATTTCACATGATTTTTCTCGTTATCTTTTACCTCAGTTTTATAGTTGTTTCAGATGAACAAATATGTTTATGCTGGTGCAGGTTGGATATACACCTGACTATCTGTTCCTTCTGCAAACTATTCTTCGATCAGATCCTCAGGTATGCTAGGAATACAACTATGACTTTGGTGTTTTGAGTAATTCTCCTTTATTCGAATGAGGCATTGTACATTTGAAATGATGTAAATCTTTACCCTGGTGTTTCCAGGGAGCAGTTAATTTTGCCCTCATGATGTCTCAAATGGAGGGAGGTTGTCCAGTTGATTACAATACCATTACTGATCTCTTTCTTCAGGTACGAGATTTGATGTTACTGTTAATGTGAAAATTAAAATTGTTGGTCTTGTGGGGATAACCGTTTCATTGGTTGTCCTGGTTTGCTTCCTTCTACTATTGAAAGCATCAGTTGTGATCCAAAAGTTTCAAGACTATTACTTATTTGGAATACCTCTTTTTTAATTTTTTCAATCATATTTTCTCCAGAGGAACATGATCCGTGAAGCAACTGCATTTTTGTTAGATGTTTTGAAACCAAATTTGCCAGAACATGCATTCCTGCAAACCAAGGTAAATTTTAGAGTTTGCTCTTTTGTTGTCAATCCAGCTCATTTTATTTATCTTGTTAACATTTGGCATCAATTACGTGCCTCTTCTATTCAGGTCCTTGAAATCAATCTCGTGACCTTTCCTAATGTGGCTGATGCTATTTTAGCGAATGGGATGTTTAGTCATTATGACAGACCTCGGATTGGACAACTCTCTGAAAAAGCTGGTCTTTACATTCGAGCACTTCAGGTTAAATGTTTAGTCATACATATGTGTGTGTGATTTTTTGTTAAATGCACTTATGGTTTTATTTATTTTTTTTATTTTTTTTTGTACATGCACATTTTTTTTGTACATGCACATACACGTGTATAAAAGTTAATCCTGTTGATTGAACGATATTTGATGCTTGCAGCATTACACGGAACTTCAAGATATCAAACGTGTCATTGTGAATACTCATGCAATTGAGCCACAGGTTAATGAATTCCTGTCACTGTGTATGTTTAGCATGAATGTTTGTTGCATTAATGCTGAGTGATGTAATCAATTTCAGGCTCTTGTGGAATTTTTTGGGACACTTTCCCGGGAATGGGCACTAGAGTGCATGAAGGATCTTCTACTGGTCAATTTGAGAGGAAACCTTCAGATAATTGTCCAAGTAAGGATTGAATATGTTGCCATTGTAGTAGTGATTTTTTGGGTCTAAGCTGGTTGATTCTATTATGTCAGTGGAAAAGTTACCTAAAGGATTATTTCACTTAAAAAACTACTTGGAACTATAAAAATTTTGGTATTTCATTGCACTCTCCAATAGTGAATTTGTTATTAGCATCATTTACTAGTTCATTTCTGTAGGTTGCAAAAGAATATTGTGAGCAGTTGGGGGTTGAAGCTTGTATAAAGATCTTTGAGCAGTTTAAGTCGTATGAAGGATTATATTTCTTCTTGGGATCATATTTGAGCTCCAGGTAATTTCTGAAGAAACAAAGAGACTTCGTACTATGGGCTGAGCTGTTATAAATTTTATACTAGCTAGCTTGTGTACTAATATTTGCTTTACTGCAGCGAGGATCCTGACATTCACTTCAAGTACATTGAGGCAGCTGCCAAGACCGGACAAATTAAGGAGGTTGAGCGTGTAACAAGAGAATCAAATTTCTATGACCCCGAGAAGACAAAGAACTTTTTAATGGAAGCCAAACTTCCAGATGCTCGACCACTGATCAATGTGTGTGACCGCTTTGGTTTTGTTCCAGACCTAACGCACTACCTGTACTCAAGCAACATGCTCCGTTACATTGAAGGTTATGTGCAGAAGGTATAATTTTTGTCAAGGTTCTGGTATCTTTTGGAGAAATTTGTTGTCCTTGCTAGTGAACCTTCTGTCTTTCTGGATAGGTCAATCCGGGAAATGCTCCTCTAGTTGTCGGGCAACTCCTAGATGATGAGTGCCCTGAAGATTTCATTAAAGGTCTGATCCTGTCTGTCCGTTCTCTGCTTCCAGTCGAGCCTCTTGTGGAGGAATGTGAGAAAAGGTACATTTTCTGCTTCCACGATTTTGTGATAGATTTTTATCTTCATGTCCTTACATATGCTCTGTGGTGTGCAGGAATCGACTTCGCCTACTTACTCAATTTTTGGAACATCTTGTGAGCGAAGGAAGCCAAGATGTGCATGTCCACAATGCTCTGGGTAAAATCATAATCGATAGTAATAACAATCCAGAGCATTTTTTGACCACCAACCCATATTATGATTCACGTGTTGTGGGTAAATATTGTGAGAAGCGTGACCCAACCCTTGCTGTTGTTGCATATCGTAGAGGGCAGTGTGATGATGAACTTATTAATGTAACAAATAAGAATTCTTTATTCAAACTGCAATCCAGGTCTGTAAGTTGTTTAGTTTTAGCCTTGTTCTTTAGTTTCATATCATTTCTGGAAGTTTATCCACCTGTATTGTTACTTCAGGTACGTCGTTGAACGGATGGATGGTGATCTCTGGGCCAAAGTTCTTGACCCTGAAAATGAGTATAGAAGGCAGCTCATTGATCAAGTTGTATCTACTGCTTTGCCCGAAAGCAAGAGCCCAGAACAAGTTTCTGCTGCTGTCAAAGCTTTCATGACTGCTGATCTTCCCCATGAACTAATTGAGTTGCTTGAAAAGATCGTACTCCAAAACTCTGCTTTCAGCGGGAACTTTAACCTGCAAAACTTGCTAATCTTGACTGCAATTAAGGCTGATCCATCCAGAGTTATGGATTATGTTAATAGACTTGACAACTTTGATGGACCGGCAGTTGGGGAGGTGGCCGTGGAAGCCCAGTTGTATGAAGAAGCTTTTGCTATCTTCAAGAAGTTCAATTTGAACATACAGGCTGTCAATGTGTTGTTGGATAATATTCAAGACATTAACAGGGCAGTGGAATTTGCATACCGTGTTGAAGAAGATGCTGTTTGGAGTCAGGTGGCTAAAGCTCAACTAAAGGAAGGATTAGTGAGTGATGCAATCGAATCATTTATCCGTGCAGATGATGCAACTCAATTCTTGGAAGTCATCCGTGCTGCTGAGGACGCAAATGTTTATCATGACTTGGTGAAATATCTTCTGATGGTTAGGCAGAAGGCGAAGGAGCCGAAGGTGGACAGCGAGCTCATTTATGCATTTGCTAAGATTGATAGGCTGGGAGAAATTGAAGAGTTCATTATCATGCCAAATGTTGCCAATCTCCCTAGTGTTGGTGATCGCTTGTATGATGAAGAGTTATATGAGGCGGCAAAGATAATTTTTGCTTTTATATCTAACTGGGCCAAGTTGGCAGTCACCCTAGTGAAGTTGAAGCAATTTCAAGGGGCTGTTGATGCAGCACGTAAAGCTAACAGCACAAAAACCTGGAAAGAAGTTTGTTTTGCATGTGTGGATGCTGAGGAGTTCCGGTTGGCTCAAATATGTGGTCTTAACATCATTGTACAGGTACTTCACGACTCGATTATCTGAGGACTCCTTTTAGTATGATTGAGTCCTGGTTGATTGTTTTGCTTAGTTTTGCTTGAGCATCTTAGAGAGTACATTGCGCAGAAATCTCTGAAAGTGCTAATTTTTTTTCCTTATCAATATGGTTCTTTTAGGTTGATGATCTGGAAGAGGTTAGTGAGTATTACCAGAACAGAGGATACTTTAATGAGCTTATCTCTCTTATGGAGAGTGGTTTAGGATTGGAACGTGCGCATATGGGCATCTTCACAGAGCTTGGTGTCCTATATGCAAGATACCGTCATGAGAAGCTCATGGAGCATATCAAATTGTTCTCTACCCGCCTCAACATTCCCAAGCTAATCCGAGCTTGTGATGAGCAGCAGCACTGGCAGGAACTAACGTACTTGTATATTCAATATGATGAGTTTGATAATGCTGCCACTACCGTCATGAATCATTCCCCAGAAGCTTGGGATCACATGCAATTTAAAGATATTATTGTCAAAGTTGCTAATGTGGAGCTATATTACAAGGCGGTGCACTTCTATTTGCAAGAACACCCTGAACTCATTAATGATGTTCTAAATGTCCTAGCTCTACGCGTGGACCACACTCGTGTAGTGGACATAATGAGAAAGGTTCTTACTCCTGCTTAATGAGTTATTTCCCTTCTTGTTTCACGAAATGCTTGATTTGAAAGTTTGAGTATTTGTGCTGAAACTTTGTACCTTGCATTGTTTAGGCGGGCCACTTGCGTCTTGTTAAGCCATACATGGTTGCTGTTCAGAGCAATAATGTGTCTGCTGTGAATGAAGCTCTCAATGAGATCTACATAGAGGAGGAGGATTATGACAGATTGCGTGAATCAATTGAGTTGCATGATAACTTTGATCAGATTGGCCTTGCGCAGAAGGTGAAATATAGTTTCTGCCTTTGTTTAATTTCTAGTTACTGAAGGCTGATAAGTAATATCTCATATTATTCTGTGACAGATTGAGAAACATGAGCTCCTTGAGATGAGGCGTGTCGCAGCCTACATTTACAAAAAAGCAGGTAGGTGGAAGCAATCCATTGCTTTATCAAAGAAAGACAACCTTTACAAGGATGCCATGGAGACAGCTTCACAATCTGGTGACCGGGAACTTGCTGAAGAGTTGCTTGTTTACTTTATTGAGCAGGTATTATTAGTCACGAAATCAAGATATTTGTACTTGAGGATTTGATATAAAACTATTAGCTGCATTGAGATCGATGAGTTCTCGTTACAAATGGATGTTTTTAATTATTATAATGAACTCTATCCCCTTTTTTTCAATACTTATACTTTTGCGATTCCATTGCCCAAATATCTGGCGTCTGACATGGGTATTTCAATGCTTTTAGAAGAGTGTTAATATTGCAACTCTTGAGGAATTATATAATGAGAGATTGTCAATGGTAGAAATTGGCTGTCTAATTATTTTTTGTATGATTCCACAGGGGAAAAAGGAATGCTTTGCATCGTGCCTATTTGTTTGTTACGACTTGATTCGCCCAGATGTTGCTCTTGAACTTGCTTGGATGAATAATATGATCGATTTTGCCTTCCCATATCTGTTGCAGGTTATTCTCTCTCTTGTACACACTGGCTTGCATCTTCGGGGATTTCTTAACATTATAGAGTACCCTGAAGTTGTATAGAAGCTTATTTATCATTTTTCTTCTCATGTCGCTAGGTTAAAGATTTGGGTATGTGATCAAATTTTAGGATACATACCCAATTTTTAGGATGGTCTTTGCTCTTTGGTAGCATTTGTTACAAACTTCAATTTTCATATTATATTTTCCTATTTTTTTTTGCAGTTTATCCGTGAATACACAGGCAAAGTTGATGAACTAATCAAGGACAAAATTGTTGCTCTTAATGAAGTGAAGGCTAAAGAGAATGAGGAGAAGGATGTTATCAAACAACAAGTAACTTAAAAGAAACTCTTTCTGTTTCCTTATTATCAGTTAGGGAATTGGCTGCTCTTCTTTTGTTCAGTGGTAGTATGACTGATTTAGCAATGCATGCCTTCATTGTGATTAGTTATCCTCCTGTACATTTACTGATGTATTGAACTATGAACACCTGGGTACTGATATATTGATGATTATTATTTGTTTAATGATTTTGTTATTTATTTGTTGCAGAATATGTATGCCCAGTTGCTGCCTCTTGCTTTGCCCGCACCACCTATGCCAGGTATGGGGGGCGGTGGGATGGGAGGAGGTTTTACTGCACAAATGCCACCCCCACCAATGGGTGGAATGCCTCCAATGCCACCATTTGGCATGCCACCAATGGGGTCCTACTGATATTTGGATGATCTCGTGATTGGAAATTCATAGTGAGTAGATTTTACTTGTTGAGAAAATGAGGACACCAATGGGTTGGGCTTTATGCCTCGTCGTTTCTTGTGTTTCTTGTCTGATGCTCACTGCTTTTTCACTTTTCTGGAAGCTGCCTAGTTCAAGGTGAGTTTAGCTGAAGTTCCAAAATAATGTTATGTGGTATTGATCGTCAAAGGCTGTGGATATAGTTCTTTGTAATATTCTTTGGTAGCAGAGCATTTTTTGGCTGCTGTAGCTGCAAGCTAAGGATAGTTTGTGTTTTATAAGACTAGTGCCCATGTGATTAGTAGCATTATATACTGAATTCTGAAGAGCGAACTCATGGTTTAGTTCAAATTTTGTAATTGTTTGCTTGTGTCCTGTAAAATCTTAACGTGTTCGCCCCTTTCTGCATGTTATATTTTTTGTGCTTGATCTAGTTACTTGGCATCTAGTGAAAATGAACACATCCAGTCGACTAAATTTAAATTTTGAGAGCAAGAGTCGGTTGTTTTGTGCTTCACTTATTTATGAAGTTATCTCAACAGTTTGTTGGAGCAGTTTTCATTTTCATACCATTCTCTCGCTCTGATCTCATTGGAGTTGGAGCTGTTTTGAATTGCATCATAATAAACTAACTATAGTCACCATGTCATCAAAACTATTAACTGAGAATTTTAGAAGAAACACAATAATTTAGAATAATGTTACTTGTACATAATGAGTTACACAATAGTTTATATATAAATGAGTTGTCAAGGGTGAGGAATTTTATATTTTAATTTTTGGTTAAAATTTTGATCCAATTATATCTCACACCATATTTATATAAATCATTACGTACATTTAGCATAACCGATAAATCAAAGGGTAGATTGAACATGGGGTTCCAACCCTATTAAAAAACTGAAAAAGTGATGGGGCACAAAACCTTTAATTTTGGCACCGCGACCCCAAAGCTTAAAATTGATATGCAGTGTGAGATCCTTTAGATAGTTTCCTTTAAAGACTGTTAGTTGACGTGAAAGTCATCCTTTGAGCAAAGCTTAGCAATTTGAAGGACAAAATGATTCATGATCTGAGGAAAATATTTTTTATATATAACTATTTACATAATATTTTACCTAGTGAATAAAATAAAGGGATAATTGTAGTAGTGGTATCAAACCTTTCATTTAGTAGCAGACTTTATTCAAATATTTAAGTTGTGTCACCCACGGAAGCAAACCTTTCATTTGTGTCGCCCACGGAAGCAAACCTTTCATTTTTGCCACAAATGGTACCAAACCTATAAAAATTTCCACAACTGAAGTTCAAATGGATGGTTTTTATTAGTTTGATCGTTAGTTGATCAAATAATTGACTTTGACAATAATGTTGATTGATTTTAAAAAGTAAAAATGGTAATTTTACATTTTTTTAATAATAAAACATTCAAAATTAAATAATTAAATTTAAAAATCCATTCCACCTTCTCCCACCACCCCAAATCTGCAAATTTAGGAAATTGAACTCTTCGAATCCTCGAATCCATGACGTCAGAAACCTGTTGCCCAACTATGTAGATCTACGTAGGTCGGATTAGAGATTTGGACTTAACAATCGATCATAAATGGAGCTCCTTGATAAAAATATAGATCTGTTGAAATGGTCTGCCGAAGAGACTATCTTAACCAAAGAAGAGAAGAAGAGATGAGAGATTGAAAAAGGCTTAGGGATCTTTTGTATGATGTCTGAGCAAGTTTCTGGTAAGGTCAATTTTTACTGCTAATTTGTGTGGTTGCTTATGGCGATCGTTGCAGCATGTGTGTGGTTGGATTGCGACCGTCAACAAGGTGGTGGTGGTGGTGGGTGAATTTTGGTTCGTTTGGTTAAGGTTGGGTGAGGGAAGGTGGGGGTAAGTGTGGAGGGTGAGAAGAAGATGAACTGTTTCGAATGAAGTTTTGGGTTTCTGATTCCATGGTCAATCAAAATGAAGTTTTAGGCTAAATGCACGGGTAGAGTTCCTTAGAGCCACTGTCATTGTAGCTGAGCGCACATTCGGTTCTAGAGACTCCATTCCCAAGCTTGTTGAAGCGTTGTCGAAGTTCCAAACCAAGATTTGCAGATTTGGGGTGAGAAGAAGAATGTGGAATGAGTTTTAAATTTAATTATTTGATTTTGTTTATTTTATTATTAAAATACCATTTTAACCTTTTAAAATCAGTAAATATTATTGTCGAAGTCAAATATTTGATCAACTAACGGTCAAACTAATAGAAACCATCCATTTGGACATAAGCTGCGGACATTTTGAAAGGTTTGATACCGTTGGTGACAAAAATGAAATGTTTTAAGTTTTTTCTTCTTTCTAATACACCACTCCTTGATCATTGACACAACCATAATCCATCCATCCACCCACCCAATTGCTGTCGACACCATCCAATCCACCGTAGGTCACCATCATTGAATTGGTTTAGCGACGGAACTTGGTATTTGGTGGTAAAGACTAGTGGTATATGGTAAGTCCGGTTTGCCTATAAAGCTAGCTTTCGAATCATTATTGTACTCTTAAGTTCTACCTCACCTTGATCTTGTGCAACCGAATAAAATAGCCTCTCGACTCCTCCTAGGATAAAGTTGGATCTAGATACTCGAACTCTTAGTAGAGTAAGCTCCAATTTGTAATGAATACTGGAGAAAGTCCTTTTTCCTTCTATTGACTTTGCTCTTTCCCTATTCGAGGAGAACCTTCACCGCAAGTATCCCCTGATGAAGATTGACACTGTTGGGAAAATACGTTATCGTCATAAGGATTGTTCATGTTGGATCATCAAGAATATGTAAATCGAAGAGAAAGTGTACCTGAATCAAACATGATTAATGAAATGAATGAATCATGCAGTTTTAATCTTCCAGATCAGCACGTTGTTCATTTGTTTCTCTCCGAAGATGGGAGTCAAAACAGAATCAACAATTCACGTATGATCCAGGGACTATAACAGTGTGTGTGTCTATGTGCACGTGTGTACACACACACACTAACGGTCCATTAACCTAATTCGACCCATTATGAAATTAGGAACATGCCTGGTCTCTACACATAAGCCCATACTTTAATTAGATACTTCAAAGCCTAAAATACTGAAACCTTATTAGATCACTTTAAATGGCTTATCCAAAATTGATAGCCTTTAATTTAATAAACAATATTTCACATGTAAGCCCACATGTTCGATTAAAATCCTTACAATCTCCCACTTCGGCTATATGTGTTCCCTTATATTTGTGCATTAAACATAACCTAATGAGTGTTGATGAGTCTTCTACACTCATGATATTTATGTCACTTAATTCGTTATATTGTTATCCTTTAGAGAGTTTTAAGATATTTTAATGTGTGTTTTAATGTTGTGATATAGATTGATGAAATTGAAGGAAATAAGCAAAAGTTGACAAAGTGGAGAAACATGCCAAATTGTAAACGATCCAAAGTTCAAGGACTAAAGTGCAAATACTCAAAAGTTAGTGTTGGATCTCAAAATGAAGATTCGAGAGTGCATGGATCCAATTGGATAAAGAAAGAAGTCAAATGGATCAAATATAGTCCAAGTATGATCACACATCAATTTCTAACCGAAAAAAGTTAAGCTCCACATTTGTAGTCTCATATTGAGACTCATTTTTTACATAGAAAACGTTTGAATTGGAAAACAATATTTGAAGAAAAATTGTAGCCCTTTGAATGAGCTTTCCAAAACATCTTGAATCACCTCAATCAGAAATCAGGATAAAAAGTTATGATAAAAATACTGAAAGATACGCAATGCAGTTTTCCACACGAAAATGGGCGCGTAGCTTCAGGTTCGGCGCCGTTACTGAAAATAGCAGAATTAGTGTCGTCTCAGTGTCCATATTGGGTGCCAAGGCACTATTGTGCAAGAAAAAAGGTTTTGATTTTTCTGGACTCTTTTTTGGCCCAACGTGACTCCAACCTTTCCAATACTTCAAAATACTATAAATACAATCTTTAAAACCTAATTCTAGAGGAGGAATGATGGCTTAGAAGACAACAAAAAAGAGAAATCATCTAGAGCAAAAACGATAAGAAATTGGAGGAGAATTCAAGCGACAAAAGAGTTTTTTTATTCTTTTCTTCTCCATATTCTTTAATTCATATTTAATATGTTGTTTTTAGCAGTCATGAGCTAATTTTAATATTTAGGGTTTGATGTAACTGAACTTAAGGCATGTTTGGATTCTTTAATAGTTAATTCATTTGATTTTTTTGTTAATTCATTTGTGTAAATTCTTGCGCGTTGTTTTCAATTACCTGATTAATAATTGAATGATTTGATGCTTTAAATTTCGGCACTCGAGATAGGGAGATTTAGGCGTGGTCTAAGAATTACACAACCTAGGAACTTATAGATTTCGAGAGGAAGAATCACTAATAATTTCTATAGTGTTAATTCGAAATAGAGATATTAAAATTAAAGTATATAAATATGTTCCATTTNTAGGGTTTGATGTAACTGAACTTAAGGCATGTTTGGATTCTTTAATAGTTAATTCATTTGATTTTTTTGTTAATTCATTTGTGTAAATTCTTGCGCGTTGTTTTCAATTACCTGATTAATAATTGAATGATTTGATGCTTTAAATTTCGGCACTCGAGATAGGGAGATTTAGGCGTGGTCTAAGAATTACACAACCTAGGAACTTATAGATTTCGAGAGGAAGAATCACTAATAATTTCTATAGTGTTAATTCGAAATAGAGATATTAAAATTAAAGTATATAAATATGTTCCATTTAGCAATCAAGAGAGAGAGTATAAATTAATTTATAATTCTTGCCTATGAATTCAGGAAAAAGCGATAGAAGTAACTATAGAAATTGAATAACATTGTTGATAGTGAGGTGAAATCAATCCCTAAACTTTCTCGCATTGATATTCTCCTATAAATTGTTTTCAATTCATTTGAATTATTAAACATTCATATTAGTTTAGGATAAAAACATTGAATTGAGATTGGGATTGTCTAGATAAATTTAAAGCTAAAATAATTATAGGACTTGGTAGGAATTAAATTGCAATCCATGTGGGTTCGACATTTAACTCTACTACTATATTACAAAACTTGGCACCAAATACTTGCGGCATAAGTTCATGTTATAGAAAACACGTGACAAGTTCTCAGAATTTTGTTGTCATTACCGAATGTATCCCCAAACAATCCAGTCCATCAATCATATCAACATAGGATCAAAGCAACTTTCGTTACTTATATCGTAACTAAAACCATCAATGGTCACGTATATTGACATAACTGAATGACATGGATCAAGCATGAGTGTGTAGCATGGAAATTATATGTAATGTGATCTTAACATGCTTATTTCCAACAAGTCTACCTTAATACCTTAGTAAGATCGTTTTCAAATGAGTTTAGAGATAATAAACTAAAAACTTTATAACCGAAAGTAGCTTTAACCATAAACCATATCTAAAATAACAGTACATATGTCTAATATGAAAAACACATAAATACAAACTCCAACTGAAACTAGTTATCGTGAAGAGATATTACACCCATATGAGCAGTGTGCTCATGAAAGACCTTGTGTATCAATCTCTTAGTAAGTGGATTCGCAACCATGGAGTTTGTCCTGATATGCTCTATTGACACATGTCCACTCTGAACTTTTTCTTTAATTACCAGGAACTTGATCTCTATATGTTTTGACTTTGTCGAGTTCCTGTTGTTATTGGAATACAACACTGTTGATTTTTTGTCACAAAACAACTTGAGTAGTCTTTCTATATTGTCCATAATGCATAGCCTAGTGACAAAATTTCGCAACCATATTCCATTATTTGATGCTTATAACATACTACAAACTCTACTGCCATGGTGGAAGTAACTATGAGTGTTCTGCTTTTTTTTTTTTTTTTTAATTCTCAAGTCATTTTTGAGGCATTGACTTAAGTCGAAGTTGTATCCTTTAGCCATAGGGGTGTCACCTAGTTTACAATCTTGTATGTCATATCTATAGCTCTTTTGTGATAATCCAAAAATACCCCGAGAAAGATTTCGTTGTATCTGAATTTCTTATACAAAAGAGGCGTCATCAAGATCTTTCATCTCTAAATTTCTTGCTAGAAATTTGTTGGTCTCATGCAATAAACCTATATCGTTCATGGCAAAAAATATGTCATCGACAAATAAAACAAGAAAAATATACTTATTCCCACTGAACTTGTGGTATATACAATCATTGAACAAATTCATCTCGAAACCATATGAAATGATCACTTGATGAAACTTATAATATCATTGACTCTGTTTGAGTCCATAGATGGATTTCTTTAGTTTACAATCTATTTGCTTTGCATCATCCGGCACAAAAATTTCTAGTTGTACCATATAGATTATTTCATCAATGTCATCATTGAAAAACATTGTCTTAACATCCATAGGACATAACTTAAGATCGAAATGTGCTACCAATGCCATTATAATCCTGAAAGAGTCTTTTGAAGAAACCGAAGAGAAAATCTCTTTATAACCGATACCTTCTTTTTGTGTAAAGCCCTTTGCGACAAGATGAGCCTTATACCTCTCCACATCACCTTTTGAATCCCTCTTCATTTTAAATATCCATTTACATCATTGGTTTTGTACTTTCAGGTAATGGAACGAGGTCCCACGTGTAATTGTCTTTCATAGACTTTATCTCTTCATTCATGGCATCGAGCCACTTTTGAGAGTTAGAACTATATTTCATAGACTATATCTATTCATTCATGGCATCGAGCCAATTTTTAGTTTTAGAACTTTCCATGGCTTGACGAGAGTTGATCGGATCATCTTCCACTCTCCAATGTCAACTTCATGTTCTTGGAGAAATACGTTGTAATCATCCAAAACCACACTTTTCCTCTCTCTAGTGGATCTTTTTAATGGCATTGATTCTTGGGATTGTAGAGTTTGTTCCTCTGGAACAAGTTGTTGATCTTCAAAGGGAAATACAATAACATTGTCTTGAGCTGGAGATGCTTCTTGAACAATATCAGGGACAGAGACTTGATCTTGATCATTGTCAATGGCAATTGATGGAGTTTCAACATATTCCTTTTCAAAGATAAAGTTTGTAGCCCTTCCTCCCCCCGCAAACTCAACATCTTCAAAGAACCGGGCATTTTTTATCTCGAAAATTGATTTAGTTGTGGGATCATAAAACTCATAACCATTGGACCTTTCAGAATATCCAATAAAATAGCAACCGGTAGTCCTTACATCCAGTTTCTTTTCATTTGGCCTATAGGGCCTTGCCTCAGCCGGACATCCCCCAAACGTGTAAGTGCTTCAAACTAGACATTTTGCCCGTCCAAAGCTGATAAGGGGTTTTATTAGTAGACTTAGTTGGAACTCTATTGAGTATATATGCTGTGGTCTTTAATGCTTCACCCCAAAGTGATCTATAAGGTAGAATGAGTAATCATACTCCTCATCGTGTCTTTAAACATTCTATTTCGTCTTTCAGCAACACCATTCATAGTGGGCGAACTCGACATAGTGTTCTGTGGGATGATACTACATTCATTTAGGAATTTAGCAAATGGTCATGGACATTGTTCACTTGCACCATTATATCTGCCACGGTATTCACCACAACGGTCAGATCAGGCACTTTTAATCCTTTAGCCGAGTTGGTTCTCAAGTTTAGCTTTATATTTTTTGAGCACATTCAGCGACTGTGGCTTTTCATGAATGAGACATATATAGTCATATCTAGAAAAGTCATCTATGAATGTTATAAAATTTAAAGGAACCCCTTATTTTTTGGTAGAAGGAAAATCGGTCAGCTCTATTACTGTATGGCTGTGATTTATTGTGACCATTTTATGGAATGTAATGTGAAATAACAACAATTAGTCCACCTGTGATATAACAACTTGGTCACAGTAATTAACAATTAAAGTCATAGAACATGATTTATGTTATAAATTCATATAACCTGAAAAATAGGTCACTGCTTGAATGCATTTAGATACTGGTGGATTAATGCTATGACTTGTCATATTGAACAATTTACATATATGTGACTGTAGAATTTCATAGTTATGACCCTGTTGTATATGCAAAATGTGACTTATTATCAATGTTGAATGTGTGATGTGACCTATATACTTTGACATGTGACCTATAACATGTGAAACTGTATTCTTTTATGCACTACAACAAAAATCATCAATTGCCAAAAGGGTCTTTTGGCAACATTTTAGTAAGTGAATGTTGCCATTGATTAATATAAATGAGTTTTGGCAATGTTTTTTAGAAAAATGTTGCGGTAGACACCTTTAGCAACGTTTATCAAACGTTGCGAAAGGTAAGACATTTAGCAACGTTTATCAAACGTTGCGGAAAGTCTTATCTTTCTTTAAACGTTGGTAAATGTCTTACCTTTCGACTTTTCGCAACGTTTGGTAAACGTTGCAAAAGCCTTACCTTTAATAACGTTTGACAAACGTTGCAAATAATATTTTGGGCCATTTAAATAAATCCATCACATTCTAAATTAAATTGTATTGGGACCAAAATTAACCTTAATCCTCATTCACGCCTCCCTCATTCCTCTCCCTTTAACATCTTCTACAAGAGAAGAAAACCCAGATACATGGATAGAGTGTTCTCTATGGATGAGATGAGGAAAACCCAGTTCTGGTCGTCGCAGCTGCCGTCGATGCGGCTAGATTTGGAAGAGAAGGATGAGGATGAGCTCATCGTCCTCCACCACTTCCTCGTCGAAGGCGATAATGATTCCCTTGCATCATCTATGCATCTCCAAAACGTCGATGTTGTGGAGATCGACAATAGTCAGCATCAGCATCGGAAGATGGTAGCGACGGTAGTGGCTGCGGGCTCTTTACAGCCGACTCGAGTTCAGTGCACTTTCGATTCTTCAACTATTGAGCGTGGTTTTGATTATTGCAGGTTTAGTTTGTAGTTTAACTATTGATCTATTGAAGAAGAAGGAAATTTTAGATTTGCAATTATGGAATTGGGAATTGATGATTTTGGTTTTGATTTCTGGAAGATTGGTATCGGGGTGGGAAATTAGAATTCTTGTGTTCTTCTTTGAGAGGAATTTGTTGCTGTGAAAATGGGTTTTGTATTTTATTTATGGGTTGAGTAATGCAGTGCAGAACTGTATATGGTTGGCTTTGGTTTTGATTGTTTGACAATTGATTTTCCATAAGAAGGTTGTGAGACTTATGGATGGGAAAGTTTTGCCTTATGTGACTAAGATTTGGGTGTGTCTATTAGTTGGGACATTGATTTGGTTGGTGAATAGACGGGCCAATCTTAAGGCAAATGTGTTTCCCAAAACTGGGAAAGTGTTTGGGACGCCCCGGAAGAGGCCAGTGACATATACTACTGTGAAATTTATTTTCTTCATGGACTTGCTTTTTGTATTGTTGTATTCATTCTTTCTTATGCATTTTCTTGGTAACAACATAGGATCAAATAAACAAGGAGGATGAGAAGCTTTTGGAGACCTTTTTGTCTAAAGAAAATCGCCCTCAGCACACATTGGCTGACATTATTCTTGACGGTTTTCAAAAGGTGGCTTGTAAACATGGCCTATCATATTAGTAATATGACAATGTTTTGAAACTTTATGTTTGTCTTTGATGAGGTACAATTTTGTATTTTGTTATTGTTTTCTAGGAGAGCAAGCACTGCCCAAATTGGATGACTCCATCATAGAGCTGTACAAGAGGTATGTTAGTCATCTTTTGCTTAATATTAGTTGTGGTCCTTTTTTTTTTCTTTTGTGTTAGTCATCCCTGTTTCTAAGGCTGCATTTGTTGGTTGGTCTATTATAACGCAGAGTTGGCAAGTTACTTAACAAACACACTTTTGGCAAGATTCCAAAAGCTTTTAAACACATACTTTCTCTACAACTTTGGAAGGAAGTCTTGTACCTGACTGAGCCTGAAAAATGGTCTGCAAACGCAATGTATCAAGCCACAAGAATCTTTGCTTCTAATATGGGTGTCAAGAAGGTTGAACGCTTCTACAGTCCTGTACTTTCGCGGAAACATCAAAGATGGAAGATGAGGCTGATATAACAATTGATTATTTGCACAGGCTGAATCAGAAGAATATTACAGCTCGGACTATGAACAAGCTAATTAATATTGTTCGGAAAGGTGTATTATCCACTCTGAACGAGCAAATACATTGGGTGTTGATGAGGTTGGTAGGGTGTTGAAGAATCGATTGATGAGGTTGGCAGGGAGTTGGAGTTGGAGATGAGTTGCAAGTGTATAGCAAAAGAGAGAAAAGTTGGGTCGTGATGTATTACATTTTAATGTTCAAGTGTATGGATTCAAGAATTTGTAATGAAATTATTAATTTTTATGCAATTTTAAAATTTGTTCGAAATGAATTTTTTCAATTTTGCAGGTCAATTTACACAAAATAAAAATAAAAAAGTAATATGACCTACGTAAACCTTTTTTAAACGTCGCCAAAGACCTTTGGCAACGTTTAAAAAATGTTGCCAAAGACCTCTTTCTCAACATTTAGAAAACGTTGCCAAAAAAACGTTGCCAAAGGTTTTCGGCAACGTTTTCTAAACGTCGCGAAAAGGTTTTTGGCGGCAACGTTTAAAAAACATCTACGGTAATGTTTAAAAAACGTTGCCGTATCTTTTTACTCTACGGCAACACCTCGATTTGCAGCACACGTCTAAACATTGCAAAAGGTCTACAACAACGTTTTTTGAACGTTGCCGTAGGCTGTTTTTGTTGTAGTGAATGTATGATATGTTATCAATGTAGAATATAAGTTGTGATATTAAAGTTTGTGACATATTATCAAAGCAACATGTGATCTATGTCCATTGATCATTGACATGTGACGTGTTACAAATTTAGAATGTGATATCACCTATTACCTATGATTTGTAACATGTGACCTCTTATATTTGAATTGTAAAATGTGATCTACAAGTTTATTCTTATAACCCATGACTTGTTATAAATGCAAAAAGTGACTGTGTTTTTAAGTATGTGACCTGTTATCAATGCATCAAGGAACTGTGTCTATTAACTAGTGACCAACGACATGTGATCTACAAATTCATAATTTGACATGTGACCCGTGACCGTGATTTGTGTCCTTTGACCTCTAGGAAATAACATTTCACAAGATATATTTGTACCATATCAAAACAACATATGACTTGCTCAAATGGAAATAACCTCAAAATGAGCAAAATTTCACAATCAACATGAACAAACTGTAATGCGTTACTCAAATGTACACAAATCCCATAATCATAGACATTACAATTTTTGTCCAAAAATAAAATGATGTTTAACAAAAATAGAATAGCCCAACAACTATCAAGAATTCAAGATACTAATGTTTGGAAAAAATGAAAACATTAATCATTCGATTCCCTTATTTTTCCTCGCTTTGTGACCTGTGTAATCTACCGCTATTTAAACAACAAGGAAGCTATGTCCAACCTAGCTTTGTTAGCATCAAATTTCATAGACATGTTTGCAAACATACCCATTTTGTCGATGAGGAATGCTAGCAACAATGTTTATCTGCAACTCCATTGGAGTAACGTCACGGTCACTAAATCATATCTGCACTCCCTTTGTTGAATTCTTTGTATTTTTTTACCGGAACCAATGATTTTCGGGAATAATATACTTCCATTTATGCATTAGTTTTATAGATAAAAACAACATTAAAATCAAATATGGCATGCATTTATAAAACCAATACAATCACAGTTCCTAAAGTTAGATGATGTACTATAATAGTCAGGTCACGGATAAAACACCTACATTCACATTTCATATATATAGTAATGCGCAAATATCATAGAAAGCTTCAGCCTACTGATTTTTTCTTCACAGTGGAAAACACCAGCTCTACACAGGAACACAAATATCACAGAAAGCATGTCACATTTTTGAGTTTTTCGTCTATAAGATTTTGCAGCTAAATAGAAATTATAAAGAAGAAAACAATGCAGCCGGATGAAGATGATTGATGGAGCTGATTGATTAAAATTGAATCAGTAAATTCATCTTATCCGTTATCATAACTACAATAGTGAATATATAGAAGGAAAGATGGGGTAGAAGTGTAAAAGATGATCCTAACAAACTACAACAGAAAGAATAATGGTGCACCTAACCATGTGGAATCACATGAGCTAACAGCTAGCTCGATAGGCTCTCTTCTTTATGGAATATTTACACCTCTAGCTGATATGCTTATTGCCTTATACATAATAGATACGCTAGCTACATTATCTTTATTATGAAGTCTAACAGCCCCCCCTCAGAATAGATATTTTCTATTCCTATCTTGGACAAATGAGATCTTAGAGTAACAGAAAATAATGCCTTGGTGAACATATCCGCGAGTTGTGATTGAGTGTAAATATAGGATGTAGAAATGTTTCCAGCCTCAATCTGATCTTTGATTAAGTGACAGTCCAATTCTATATGCTTAGTCATTTTATGGAATACCGGGTTGGAGGCAATATGCAATGTAGCCTGGTTGTCAAAGTACAAGGTGACAGGTTAGGAGTGATGGACTTGAAGATCCTTTAGAATATATTTCAACCATGTAATCTCACAACAAGTGCTAGCCATTGACTTATATTCCACTTCAGCAGATGAACGAGATACCACAGTTTGTTTCTTGGACTTCCATGAGATCAATGATTGTCCAAGGAAAATGCAATAACCAATGACTGATCTTTGAGAATCAGGGCAAGCTGCCCAGTCAGAGTCACAAAATGCTCAAAGAAACAATGAGGATGAAGAGGGAAATAAGATGTCTTGTCCTAAAGTAAGCTTCAAATGCTTAATTACCTTGTGGACTGCAGCAAGATGTGTGTAAGAGGGTGTTTCCATGTATTGGCTAAGATTCTGAATGGCATATCACATATCAGGTTTAGTTAGGGATAAATACATCAACTTTCCAATTAATTTCTTCTAAATTGTGGCATCAGGCAGAGTCCTTCCTGTATTCTTTCCCAACTTTAGATTCTGGTCCATAGGTAGCTTTACTGGCTTAGCCTCAAGCATTCCTGTATCAGCTAATAAATCAAAGATATATTTGGGGTTAATAACCCAAATGGTCACTGAATTTTAAAAATCACCCAAGTCATCACTGAACTTTGCAAAAGGTTCATATTGGGTTACTTAACTTTAAAAATCACTCTATTCATCACTAAACTTTGTAAAAAATCCCCATAGAGTCAATGAACTTTACAAAAAGTTTCCCAGGGGATCACTAAGGAAACCTTTTACAAATTTGAGTGATGAATGGGATGATTTTTAAAGTTTATTGACATGTGGAAACCTTTTACAAAGTTCAGTGACCCCATGTAAACCTTTTGCAAAGTTCAGTGATGACTTGGATGATTTTTAAAATTCAGTGACCCTGTGAAAACTTTTTGCAAAGTTCAGTGACCATTTAGGTTATTAACCTGTATATTTGCGTTGGGATATCACAGTTCCCTTACTGGATCTTGTAATTTCCAAACCTAGAAAATATTTCAAGTCACCCAATACCTTGATTTTAAATCTCCTACTCTGTCTATTTGTTCCATATTGGATCCATACACTAAAATGTCATCTACATAAACTAGTAGGGCTGTAAAGGAGTGATTGGTGGCCATAGTAAAAAGGCTGTAGTCAGCCTTTGACTGAGAGAAGCCAAATTGTATAAGTGTTGTAGAAAATATAGAGTACCACTGTCTTGAAGCTTTCTTCAAGCCATAGATGCTTCTCAACAGCTTGCAATCTTGACTTGGGGGTCCCTTCTGTATAGCGTGGAGGTTTCTGCATGTAAACTTCTTCATGCAGAACTCCATGCAAGAAAGTATTGCTCACATCAAATTCCTTCAAGTGCCAATTTTGAAGTGCTGTTATTGCCAACAAACATCGAACTGCTACAAGTTTTGCAACAGGTGAAAATGTTTCATTGTAATCTATTTATTCTCTTTGGTTATATCATTTGGCCACAAGCATGGCCTTGTAGCTTTCAATGCTTCCATCTGAGTTGTACTTCAGCTTGTACAACCATTTGCACCCGATTGTTGTTTTTCCTGGTAGAAGATCAGTGAGAATCCATGTTTTATTCAACTCAAGAGTTTCTATCTCTGAATTCATTGCCTTGTACCAATTAGGATCACTCACAGCTTGGTGATAAGTGTTAGGTTCAAACTGAGTGCAAATGGAGATTGAAAAAACTTTGAACTGAGGTGATAATTTGTGGTAAGAAATAGTGTAAGAGAGTGGAAAGGCCTTACCTACAGAGGTTGAAGACCCTGTCTTGAGGGAAGATTGGGATTGCTGATTTGATGCAGCCTGGTGACATTTAAAATCTTGCAAGTATTGGGGTGCTTTCTTGATTCTTGTGGATTTTCTAATGATAGGTGATGTGGTTGGTGGTGCATGAAGATTACCATCAGGTGTGGGACTATTGGGAATGGTCTGATCATGTGTATTAGGACTAGATAAAATAGGTGCTTCATCTGATGTTGATTCATGAATGTAATTGGCAGTATCAAGGAGTGGCTTGGTAAAGACAAATTCAGCATTGTCAATGTTTGTAAGGAAAATCAGCTTCAGGAAATGCTACATTCCTAGATATAAATATGGTTTTTGTCTTTAAATCCATCACTTTGTATCCTTTCACTCCAAAAGGGTATCCTAAGAAAACACACTGGCGCCCTCTAGAATCACATTTTCTTCTCCCATGTGTTAAAGTGGAAGCAAATCAAAGTCATGCAAAAATCTTAAGATGAGAATATGTTGGTTTACACTTGAATAACACTTCAAAAGGTTACTTGTTTTGCAGTAATGGTGTGGGAACTCTATTTATCAAGTATGCTACTGTGAGAATGAATTCATTCCAGTAAAACAGAGGTAAGCCTGATTGATACTTCAAGGCTCTTGCAACATTCATTAAATGTTGATGTTTTCTTTCAACGATACTGTTTTGTTGAGGGGTTTCAACACAACTTCTTTGATGAATGATCCCCTTTAGGTGTGGCTAAACATCAGAACTAATAATAGAAACTGCTGTAAAATGCTATCTAAGGTCAAGGGCTGATAAGGTGGTTACTAAGCTGTGGATGGAACTTTGCGTAGTATAAGTCGATATAGGCCATTCCAAACTTCATCCTTCCAAATCATCCTCCAAGACAAAAGGTCCTGCGTAAAACAAGTATCAGACATGAATATCAGGCAAAAAGGGATCTGATGTGTTGACCTTTTGACAGATAGTAAATTGAAGTGGAGATTGGGAACATATAACACATCGTTGAGGAGTAAAGAATCTGTGACTTGTACTTCACCAAAATGTATAGTTGGAACCACCTCCCCAGTGGGTAATTTTACTGAGAGAGAGATTCTTGCTTTGATGGAGATGAAAAAGCTGACGTCACAGATCATATGATCTATTATACCAGTGTCAATAATCCAAGGAATACTAGCAGAATTTTGAGAGGCAACAAATAAACAAGTGGCTTTATAAGATAAATCACACTGAGGATTAGATTTTGCGTGATCAATGGTCTGCACATGGTTGACAGAATAGTTGATCTTTGAGTTATCCTTAGATTGAAGCAAGGTAAGGAACTCTTGATACTCTCCCTTAGTTAGAGAAACTGGCCTCTCACTTTCTTCCTGTATCCCACTTGATTGATGTGCAAAACTCCCATATCTTCTTTGTCCTTTGTATAGTTTATGATTTGGAGGGTAACCATGCAGCTTAAACCCCTTCTCCATAGTGTGTCCTATCATGTTGCAGTGTGTGCAGACAGGAGGCTCAGTATTTCCTTCCTTAAAACACTTATCCAAATTGTATCATGAGATTTTACAATATGTGCAATATGGTCTGTCCTTTTTAACAGTGAAATTCGATTTTCCATAGCTAATGGTTTTGTTGTCTCCATAGGACCTCCTAGTTGCCATTGCAATAGCTTTATTGTTCACAGTAGTAGAGGTGATTTGATTCTATCTATCCTGCTGTTGTATGTAGGAAAACACCTTATTCACTAGTGGAAGAGGATCAAGCATCATCACTTGAGCTCTTGTATTATCTAAATTTCATTTAGCCCCATTAAGAATTTAATTACAAAATCACGTTGGCGTTTATCCACCAACACCTTCAATTGACCACAGCTACATTCAGGAATGGGATCATAAACTGACAACTCATCCCAAATGGTCTTCAACTTACCATAGTAAATGCTCACATAATCACCTTCTTGCTCCAAATCAGCCAATGCCTTCTTTAATTCATATATCCTGGTTCCATTTTTTGAGTAAATCGATCCTTAAGCTCTACCTATATCCCACTTGCCACATCCATAAATGCAACACTGGATCTAAGAGAGAGAGAGAGATGGCATTTTGGATCCATGACACTACCATGTCATTACATGTTTTCCATGGATCAAAAGAGGCACTGCTTGCTTCAGGTTTAGGCAATGCTCCATTGATGAAACCGAACTTGTTTTTAGCTCGGAGTGCTCGCCAGAGTACCCTTGACCAGGTAGAATAGTTTTCTGTGGTTAGTAACGCTGTCACTAGAACAACTCCTAGATTATCTGAGTTCTCCAACTTGTAATGGTTGGAAAGGTCAGGAGTTTGGACAAGGATTGTGTTTTCGCTACTAGCGGAATTCATTTTAGCAATCGTGGTCATGGCTCTGATACCATGTAAGATTTTGGAGCTGAATACAAATTATAAAAGAAGAAAACAATGCTACAGGATGAAGAAGATGATGGAGCTAATTGATTAAAATTGAATCAGTAAATTCATCTTATCCATTATCATCACTACAAGAGTGAATATATAGAGGGGAAGAGGGGGTAGAAGTGTAAAAGATGATCCTAACAAACTACAACAGAAAGACTAATGGTGCACCTAACCATGTGCAATCACACGAGTTGGCAGCTGGATTGATAGGCTCTCTTCCTTACGGAATTTTTACATCTCTAGCTGATATGTTTATTGCCTCATACATAATAGATAAGCGAGCAACATTATCTATATTATACATTCTAGCATAAAGTTGAAAACACATAAATCACATTTCTGGATTGTAACTGACGCGAAACGGAAGTTCTAGGTTTACAAACATAAACCCAAAAGAGAGAAATTGTAATTCACAAGAAAATAATACCCTCCAAAATTCAATGTGTTTATTTAGAAAACAAAATAGCCTTTAAATAGTCTCTGAAAACCCTAATTTAAGCAAAAAGATCAAAATAGACATCCACTAAATTAAAACAACTAAAAACAGAAAAATCAAAAATAACGCTAAAACTTTGATTGCCCAGTAACACGCCTTAAATTGAAAATTTAAGGCTGGAAAAGATGTCAACTGGGGTATCTCAAGTAGGATGGTATGGAGCCCTGAGAGAAGTTTCCGAAAACATATTATAATAGAAATTATGACACTGGTGCAAAAAGTTATGTCCATTTCTTTGAAACAGTTCGTTTTGCCAAGTTTCAGTCCAATTCTTCTTCAAACTCTAACGTCAGTTGTCCTATATCATTTTAAGTGATGTCTAAGTAATATTTGACCATCTATTTACCGTTTTGATCTAAATATGAGATAAATGCAAGTCACTGAAAATAAATATTAATTATTATACATGCATGTAAATAATAAAATAAATATTTGAATGTGAGTATTAAAATTACAATTAAATGCATAAATGAAAATGGATAGCAAATATGATACATCAATTAACGTGAATGTTAACCTTTACATATCAAGGAATATATACGTAACAATAAATGTTAAATTATTTATATTAAATGAATATAATTTAATTTTTAATTAAGTGAAATCGTATGCTAATTAGCATACATTCATGTGAATAGTGAACTGCACTTTTGAATGTAAAATTCTAATTAATATTAATTAAAAGAATGTGAATATTAATTAATTGTCAATAAGAAGGGTATGAATGTGAATGTTAAATTCTAATCTATATTAATTAAACGAATGTGAATATCAATTAATTGAAAATTAATTATATTATTTATTATCGTTTGTAAATTAAATATATATTAAAAACAAAAAGTAATGTATTATTAAAATAATTAAATTGTAGTAAGACTATAATCGTTTAAAAAATGATTCTCACTTAATGTGATATTTAATATATTATAGATAATTAGATGACACTTTAAAGAATATTTTTAAAACCCTTTTATTGCAGACTTTGACATACATACTATTCATTTGATAAAGATTTTAGAATTCATCTGGAAGGACTTCAGCCTTTGTTTCTATTTTTATAGAAAAGATTATTGATACAGTTATTTTAGGTGGGCTCTTTAAAAACTTTTTCAGTTAAACAAAATATTTTTAAAAAATTATCCCAACACGTTTAAATGCAGTTTTTTAATTTCGGAAATAACTTTTGACTCTTCAAAAGTCTAGTCAATTGACTTTTAGCCCATATTTGACACATTCTTTAAAAATATATTATTTGAAAACTCAATTTTCAATCACATTTTTTTCAATAAAATAACATTTTTTATCACATCAATAACTTTTTTTTACTTTTTAACTACATATTTCTCATCATATCACTATTTAAAATACATTATTTCCTTAATAATATCCATCAAACACACCCTTAACGTATTTTAATAAAAATTGATGAAATATATGATCGAAAAGTTGATAAAATTGTGAATCACGTGAAATTTATTGTTAAAATTGAAATTTAACAAATTAAAAAAAAAATGACAAAAACTTTAGCAAAATTTAATAAAATAAATGATATTCGTTGTCTTTCACTCCACATTCAAAGAGCCCGACACGACACTCATCGGGATGGGTCTTCACATTTTCTAAACTCAACAAAAAGATTCAAAATATGTATGATCATATCTCGAGGTAAGTTGGGCGCATTCAAATGACCTAACATCCACGCTAGCAAATTCACATGAAAAGAAGAGAGGCGTGCACTTGACTCGTTTGATTTTGTCACATTATTTGTGAAGGATATTTATATTTAAGCAAAAATGAAATCTTGTGCCCTTATATACAAGTTTACAACTAGATTATGCCGGATAATCAAATTTAGTAAAATCCACACAATCAACTGGGCATGATGAGGATGGTCACCATTCAAGAAACATGTATGCTTTTATCTTTATCGATCAAACTTTTAACGTACCGTGGTTGAAATTATACTTTTTCCAAAGAATTATGCTATATGTACAACATTTGTTGACAACATTAGTTGACAGCATCATATTTGATATCATCATATCCATCCATTTTTAGAAAACTGTTTTTTACATCACATACTAGGATTTTGACAACACATTTTTGTCAACAAATGTTGTATACTTAGATATATTCTTTTCCAAATGAATTATCTAAAGATGTTAAGAAAAAAGCCAAACGAACTCTTTGAAAGCCTCTGTAGCAGACCAATTTGTTCAACTCGTCACTCTAATTAATTGCGTCCATTTACACTATCCTTGCATGTGAACATATTTTAATTTAAATTTTTTTTTCTATAATTCTTTCATGTCTTCAAATATTCATGAAAATTTAAAAATCACGAAACAATAAAATATTCATCGCTTACTTGAATTTTATTTTATTTGTACATTCGAATAAGAAAGGAAATTTTAGATAATGAAATGAAATGAAATACTTACAAATACAAAGAGATATTTTCAGCGAAGGAAGGTCTCTCCTACTATAGCCATTCCTTAAAAAATCTCTCTTTGCACGGGGCATTATTTTCTCTTCTTAAAAAAAAGGGGGAAAATCCATCAAAAGTACTGAAATACCCTTAAAAAACCCTAAAATGAAAATCACACCCGTCGTCGTTTTCGTTATTGCGCTTTTTACTACCCGTACAAGCGCTAGTTGCGCCATCAATCATGAATTAATTAATCAACGGTCGAGATTTCAGTTTATAACGTTACTATAATTGAAAGTGAAATTATTACAGAAAATTAAGGTTAGTGTATAAATATAGGATAAAGCTGGTTTTCCCTCTACCCTTCCTCTCTCTCCTCAAGAGAATAACAACCTTCGGAAGGTAAACCATTTTAACACCCCACCCCACTTCTCCTCCCTGTCTATTTGTCTATCTCTTCTCTGTTCTTGCTGGGAAGGGACGGAGATGAATTTCAGAATGTTCCAACGTAAACGTTAAGATTATTCATATACCAATTTTCCATTAAGTTCTGTGAACTACAAATCTTTCTTTGAATCTTTCTGTTGGGAGCTTTTTGAAACTATCATAATCATAACCATGGAAGCTAACTCAGAATCATTAGAAAATGTGAAAAATGAAGATGAAGAAATGGAGGAGCAATCGTCTCCAAGGGGTGTTTTGGAGATACCCGTATCGGGTTCGGACTCGGATCATAGCAGCAGCCTGGAGAGAAGCAGTAGTTTTGATAACGAGCAAAAAGGAATTTCAGGGGAATTAAGTTACCGGTTACAATGGAAGAATTTGTTGGTTCGGATAAAGAAGAGGACTTCAATGAAGAAATTTACAACAATTCCATTGTTGGGTGGATATGACCTTTCGAAGAAGAGCTCGAGAGGAAAATTGGGGAGGAATCGTAGTGCAGAAGACACCATTGATTGTGGAGGTTTTGTAGTGCCTAAGCCATCTTGGAGAAATTTTACCTATGAGGAACTCAAACAAGCTACTGATAATTTTAGTCCTGGTAACATCTCTTTTTCAAGACTTCTACTGCATGCTCTGTTTCTCAAAAGACAAGTCTTGAATTTTCTTGATTTAATTGATTGAATTATTTCAAATATACGCACTTATATACACTGAACCAACAACTTTTTGCATAATAGGAATAAAATCTCATGCCCTTTGATTGGATTTCCCCTATTGCCGACCTACATAGCAGTCAGTAATTCTCAAACTCAAATCCCTCTACTGAATATTATAATGCAAGGGGAAGAAAAATTTACACTCTATTTCGAGATTCACAAATCGATGCTATTTATCCACCTTAGAGTACATTGAACCCCTTGATTCCGAGTTGTGATGCATTCGACGATGAATGAAATGAAACCGATTACTTAGACCGCCATAAATGGGACAGTCACAGAAACCATAATTCAAGGTTGTCTGGAAACTGCTGTTAAAGCTGACAGACACTGTCACCTGGTTAGTTTTGAGTCATTCTATGGGTCCTGTAATTAAGTTCATTAAGTTTTTATGGTTGGATTTCAAGTTATCAACAACCCCACTGTTAACAGTAAAAGCCTAGAAAGACTTTTCTTAGTTGATGAAACAGCCTTCATTTTTGCCCACCAGAAAGTTCTGTTTGAGATGGGGACATTCATTAGAGGAAGTGGGTCATTAATCCAATAAATAATATACTCGTGGATTTATTGATTCTTCTAATAAATAAATGTAGCAAGACTCGAACGAAAGGAGTGATAATGATTTTATATAATACCATAGTATTATGTTTAATATGGAAAATTAAGCAGAATCAAGGAAGAAAAAGTTAAAACTAGTTTAATGATATTAAACTTGAATATTTTAGAGGTAGAAAATATAACAAAGTTTGGTGGGACGATTTATTTGACTGATTCCATCATGCGCAGGAAAATTTAAAGGGAGCTGGTGGCTGCAGTAAGCAGATTGTAGTCACTGCCTTTGCCACTAGGTTAAAATTTTCCATTTCCACTGACTTTTCTTGTCCTGTCAAATAATACTCATTGAACTAAGGGTCAATTTGATAGCAACAAATTCCATGAAAAATGTCACATTCGAAAAAAACGAATTCCACTTTAACCGTTTGATTGCAACGTGGAAATGGAAACCGAATACCAAGGTACCACCACTTTAAACTACATTTTCTTTGTTTTCATGAAAAATGATTTTCTATAGATTTGGTGAGTTTTTATTTTCCAACAACATGAAATTGGAAAGTCAAGTCTTTCCATGGAAAGGCTTTCCAATTTCTTGGCAAAGATGGAAAGGCTTTCCAATTCCTTATAAGTTGGAAAATAAAAACCCATGTACCCTATAGGAATGTATTTTCCATTAAATTGGCAAAAAAAAAAGCTTGAAGTGGTTGTACCTTGGAATTCGAACTTCATTTCCACTTTCATATCAAACAGTCAAAGTAAAAATTGAATTCTTCGGATGTGACATTTTTCATGGAATTTAAACCAACCAGACGGACCATACAAGAAATTAAGGTGCGAAAATATGTCGAGTCGAACGTTTTTTTTTTTTTTCTAGTAAATTTCGTTTTGGCTAGGTTTACTAGAAAATCTAAAGTAACTTTCTTTAACAACGCATGGCCATATTAGAGAGTTTATGTCGAGTACTTACTTTAAGCATCAAGTGTCTAATGGATTAGTAGGAATGTCATGATCAAAACACTGTCCGGTTTCAGTAGTTGGGAATTATAAATACTTGGTCCTTAATTTCCCTAAATGCTGCACCTCAAGAATAATTGAGAAGCAGTCAGCCTCAAAAAATTCTAATTTATTATTATTCCATTATTAGACTTCAAATTTAACTTGCATGTGGTTTGTAATGATACATACAGAACAAGAGTCACACTTCAATTTGCTTCCTGTTTTAGCCAGCTATAAAAATGGACACCTTTGTCATGTTTTGTACAGACAACATAAATGTCAAATAAATTTTAAGTGAGTAATGCTACGGGTACATAACCCGTAACATAAATGTGTACATAATGCACAAATGGCGCCTCCCTATTGGAGGGGCGTCTGGGCCTCTCCAATATGGGGCACCATTTGTGCATTATGTGAATGGTTATGTTACGGATTATGTGCCCGTAGCATAATTCAATTTTAAGTATCTTTCAGAATTATTCTACTAATTGCTGATTGAACTTTTACATTATATCTTGATAGATAAGTTGCTTGGGAAAGGAGGACATGCAGAAGTGTACAAAGGATGCTTGTCTGATGGTCAAATTGTGGCTGTTAAGAAGATAACGAAGAAAGAGAAGAACAACGAGGACAGAGTTGGGGACTTCTTGTCCGAGCTTGGGATCATCGCTCATATTGACCACCCGAATGCTGCTAGATTACTCGGGTTCAGTGCGGATAACGATTTGCACCTTGTCCTCCAATTTTCTCCACATGGCAGCCTTGCCACAGTTCTGCACGGTGCTATATCTGTACCACTTTCTTTGCCAAGTTCTTGACTTATTAGACCTCCTGGATTGTCATAGGATCATACTGTTGTAGGGCATAAGAATTTACAGTTTCAAACTCGAACCTGAATTTGGAAACTTAATGATATTGGACATGAAACTTTGCAGTAAGCTAGTTCTAATCTATGAAAAATAATCAGAGGAATACGCAGACCAAGAAGATGGATTTGAAAACACCTCTAAGTGCAAAAGGACATGGAACTAAACATGTCGAATTCATTATGGTGTATAAATCACATGTTATTTCGACTGATGAAGTGAAAAATTGGAATTACAGGTTCCGAGACGAGTCTAGAATGGAAAAAAAGGTATAAGGTGTTTACCGGGGTAGCTGAAGGATTGCAGTATCTTCATTATGACTGCCAAAGGCGCATAGTTCACAGAGACATTACGGCCTCGAACATATTACTCTATGAAGATTACGAAGCCCAGGTTCTTTCGCCATGTTTTCCTAGGAGAAAAAGAAAACCTTAATAAGAACAGGATACATATATATTTTTTGTTGTTCATCGGATACTTAGATAAATGGATGAAACTTTCTGTGTTTTGTTTGTTATGCAGATATCTGATTTTGGACTAGCAAAATGGCTTCCAGAAAAATTGCCTCATCATGTTGTTTCTCCCATTGAAGGCACTTTTGGGTAGAGCAGAGCAACTTCATTTGCCTGCTGCATTTGTTCATTTTACAGTTTTGATGCTAATAATTTTCACTTTGTATGTTAATTGGTGTCAGATATATGGCTCCGGAGTATTTCATGCATGGCATAGTTCACGAGAAGACTGATGTATTTGCCTTCGGAGTTTTGCTATTGGAGCTCATAACTGGTCGTCGTGCAGTTGATTCTTGTAGACAAAGTCTCGTGATGTGGGTATGATTTTATCTTCTCTTCTTCTCACAGTCCATTCCCCCTGTTTATTCTGAACTTGTTAATGCAGATTAGTCTGTTGAGTTTATCCTAAGATTGAATTCTAAATCGATTGCCACTTAGTAAATGACAACTTTAGTTAATTGTCTGCCATTTTTGTCAAGTACTACATACTGGACATGCCTCTTAAAGTTTTGCAATCGTTATGCATAGGCAAAACCACTTCTGGAGAACAACAACATCAAAGAATTGGCAGATCCTAAATTAGGAAACAATTACGATGTTACAGAAATGAATCGTGCGATGTTTACAGCTTCAACATGCCTTCATCACTTGCCCGATATGCGTCCTAATATGAAGAAGGTAAATCTTCTTTATCTCAGTCTCATATTTCATCTCCATCAATTAGAAGCCAAGAAACTTTAAAACATCGGGAAAATGCCCCTGTTCTTCAGGTTGTTCAGATATTGCGAGGTGAGAATGAACCAGTAGACATGAAACTAAAATCCATGGGAGGGAGAGCGTTGATGGTAGATGCGTGTGACTTGGACGATTATTCTTCTACAACTTATCTTAAGGACCTAAATCGTCATATGGAACTAGTCATGGAGTGATCTTTCTCGAATAATGTCTTGAGGTTGCTCGGGGATTGGTTTACGTATCTGCAGTGTGTATATAAAGAAGCTTTGAAGTAGTCTGCTTTCTGCTGTGTGCGTTTTTAAAGATGAAACCAGCAGCAGATCCATCTTTTGCCAAGTTTTCTTTCCATCTGTTGCTTAGGATATGCTTAGGTTATTTTTGATCGGACTCTAGAAAGAATATAGTCTAAATCAGTGTGAATTAAAATGTGGAATGCCAAGTATTTCAGCAATCAAAAAGCGCGTCAACCACAAGAACACACAGCCTAATCATAAACAAAAACTCGACTTGTCTCTTGAAATTATCATTTACATTCTGTTTGTTTCCCATTAATTCCTCGTTTGCATAAGAAATCCAATCGTTAGTGGAGCTCGCCCGGTCGCAACATTTGACTTGCTCCTCACATATTTTCAATGGCAACAATCACATTTTCTATTTTTCCACAGAAAATGGGAAACAAACCGGAGTTTAATACCAACATTGTCATGTTAGTGTCATTTTATTCGTTATTGCTAAATATTACAATAATAAAAAAAAAGGAAGATCAACAACAAGAAAGATTAAAAACAAACCCTTTGATGCCCCCGAGGCACATCCCAATGGCAAACGATGAGGCTCTTAGTTGCTGGCAATTTAGAGGTCATGGATTCGATTCGTGTCGCTCTTGGAAGGCCGGCTCTCTTCTGGAAGACAGGATTTATTCTAAAAGGCAAGAGTTTTCCTGAAAGACAAGGTGCAACATGTGTTTACTTACTTGACACTTTGACAGATCGATGGACATGGCTCTTGGATCATGACTAGTTTAGGACATCATCAGCGATTTACCTGGTCTGCATATTGAAGGGTCAAGACGTATATCCCAAGATTAGTTATCGATGGTGGATATTTAAAAAATAAAAAATAAAAAAAGCAAACAAACCCTTTGATGATCATATAATAGATCTTAATCGCAAACTCCTTCAAAAGTTGCGACACATTTGTGAAAACCTGAAATTCCTCTCCGAAAAATGGGGACAGATGTCTTACTCCAACTGGGCATTATTTTTTTCACCATTGGCATCTTCTACGCCCTGCACAGCCTCCCCAAACGGGCACTAACCAAGCTCCGGTCCAAGGCCCGGCCTAACACCCAAATCCACCGTCACTTCATTCAGGGAGCTCAATTCCTATCACGAGCCCGATCCTCTAAAAACAAATCCACCGCCTTCAACCTCGCTAAATCCGCCGCCAACGAGGCAGACAAGGCCTTGGCCCTCGAGCCAAAAGATCCCGCAGCGCACATTCTCAAGGCCATGGCACTGGATCTTATGGGCCACAAGAACTCGGCCCTCAAATCGTTGGACTCAGCGCTGTCGCCACCGGCAGTGAAGATGTTGGCGGACAGAGAAAGAGGGGATGCGTTGTTTAAGAGGGCCCAGTTGCAGGTGGGTTTGAATCGGAAGAGGCGAGTTGACTCGGCAATTGATGACCTGGTGGAAGCGGTGAGGCTGAGTGGCGATAATGCTAAGGCCTTTTGCTTGTTGGGTCAGTGTTATGAAATGAAGGGCTTGAGAGAAGACGCTAAAAAGGCTTTCCAAGAGGCCTTGAGTGTTGATTCCCAATTAAAAGAAGCCCATGATGGTTTGGGTCGAATGGGCTTCTAAATTACAGCTTAAATTCATGTTTTGAATTTTTTATATATGGCTTGTAGACTGGTAGTTGCAGTAATGTTCTTGTAAATGTAAAACCTAATTTTGTTTAGTTTGATCTCATTTTTTCCTCTTTTAGTTCAAAGTCTTATTCATTCAAAGAATGTTCCATACCCTCGACTGGACAGGATAAAACGACGTCACAACGTCATAGCATCAAAGTAGCAGAATCCATACAAAGCCATTTGCATGATTTTTCATATGATTAGCATAGGATCAACTCAGAGAAATGGAAACCATTTGAAAAATCTTCCATAACCCATAGTTATCTTGTATACTTCAGCATACATCTAAGCAAAGCCATTAAAAGAGACGCTACAATACTTACAGCGTCCCAGCTTCTACCTCGTAAAACAAAAACTTTTATCCTTCATTTCGATAGCAGTACCTTTCACATGTCTCTGCAATCACTGCCTGATTAACTAATCCTAAAGCTTTGTGGGTTAGATGAAGGTCAGCTTAAAAGAACTTACTGTAAATGACACGTTAATAGGATTGGTGTGGCCATACGAAAAAATCAGCTGGTGACGGCATCAATGGCATTGGAGTTACCATGGTCGGGGCAGCACCAGAAACAGCGGAGGCAACTGCATTGGTGGGATGGAGGTGGTGGAAGAAGTTGACATCAAATGGTATTCCACATGGAATGGTGGACACCGGCTGCTGAAGGGACTCAAAGTTGATGTTGCTGCTGCTAGACTGTATTTGCAGGTTGGTGTTAGTAAGATGTTTCTCTTTGGCTTCGAGTGAGAGTTTCAAGCGCTTGGCTGCCCCGCCAACAGGAAGGGGACTTTTGGCGATGGCATCAACATCATAATGACTCATCTCGAAATTGGTCACTGCGTTCGCTCCCCTAAACTTTATTGCAGCTATATCATATGCCTCTGCTGCTTCCTCCTCAGTAGCTGCCATTAAAATGAAATAACATCAGTAAATATGGACCATGAACGAATGCTACTCTTCCAAAGTCAACTTGAAATTTCGAACTAAAGGGACTGCTTTTATACCAAAAGTTCCAAGGTAGAGATCTTTATTCCCAGCAACACGACCAATCCTTGCTTGCCATCGACCTTGCTGATGATGCCTGCATAAATTGAGCTATTAATTCGTGAGGACAGATGAGTCTTTGATAGTTCTTACTAAAACTATAAAATTTGCCTTCTAAGATCTATGACAAAGATAATATAAAAAAATTGTTTTCAGACCTCGTAACACCCCTGTAAATTGATGCTCCCCTTGAGAAACCGCTACTTTTCCTGAAAATATCATCGATATTCAGTTCAGTTCAATGAGACATAACGGCTAATCAAAATAAGTTCAGCTACTCGACAATATTTCAGGCAGTTGGTCAGCAAAATTAACAACGGACAGAGTCCAAACCTTCTTAGCGAGGCAATGAACTCTTGTTTAGTTACGTGCTTCATCTCCTCCAACTCTTTGATGTAATTGGCGATCTGAAAGGAGAAATTCGGCGGTTAGGGATAAGACAATTTACAAACAATATGTTTGTAATGTGAGCTTGACAAGACTAAATAGAGTGTTGTAAGGGAGGGAAAAAAAGCTTTAATCTCCCGGCACAAGTCAAATATACCCAAATTCATTAGCATAAACAGTAAAAAAGTTTACCGGGAAGTTGGTGGTGGCAGTGTCACCCCAATATTTCAGAGCTGCTAAATCATAAGCTCTTGCTGCCTTGTCTTCATTGTCATACCCACCTACATGTCCCGTAGATCCCATTGTAAGTATCAACAGCACAAAAATAAATCACAACAAATATGATTGCAAAGGAGTATAGATTCTAACTCGTAAATTACTTACCCAAGTACACTGCAGAAGTTTCACATTTTGAGCAACAGCCAAGAAATACAATCCATAATACCATGCAAAAAAAAAAAAAAAGACTACTTTAGAACAAAATCATGTAATATCCATACTAAAAATAGAACTATTGAAAAATTTAGAAAAAGAAGATTCATGGAATGTAAGTGCATGCAAGATTTCTTTTATTCAACAACTATGACATAAGATCAAGATGGAGCCTGAATCTATTTGGGTTGAGAAAATAACGATCCTAATATTTTCTTGTAGAACATCGTGATATTAACTTGTAGATACGATCCCTTTCCAGCTGGTACTGTATGACCTATGTATTCCCCATTTTTCCACATTATCCTTGTAAATGGTTCAGCCGGTGAGTAGCCGCAATCTAAACGGTCAAGATGCTTACATAGCCATAGCAAGGAATTAATCATTTTAATATTCTGGTTCTCAAAATGAGAATTTACACAAACATCAGTGTCCATTTGTAGCATAATCTGCTCATTAATATTATAAGAACGCTAGATTAGTGAGTCAAGAAATGGATAAGCGAGATTAGGTAGGCTCATTTGGGCAAATATGTAGTCATAAAGCATGTTGAACATGCAATGCAATTATAAAAATGAGAAAGTGTGTGAACCCACAAAATAAGGTGAGAAAGAGATCGCTTGGTCAAAGCCATTGAGTCCTATTTGCAGTAAAGAAAAAGGCAAAAGTTGAAAGCAAACTGATATAATTCAGAGTTTTCAGGCATTAGCATTCAGACTAGCTAAGGTATTATCTATTATATCCATCTATGAACCTGGGGATGAAAACCCAAAGAATAATAAAGATAAAAGAATGTGAAGAAAACACCCCTACCCTAGACCACACACTCCCACCCAACACCAAACTCTAACAAAATGGCGGCCCATTTGATCAATTTAATGAAAGATTGAATGAAATTTAGCAGGAAATATAAAGTACAATCAATCAATCATCATCAAAAGTCTGATTGAGCCACGAAAAAGCTCTTCATCAGTGTCTTTTGCCACCAGACTGTGACTCCATTAATGCCCCATTAATGATGCTTATGTAAATATGCTTATGCAAATTTACAAGCCCCTTTGGAAAATGATATTTATTTATGCTTCCCAAAAGAGTACAGCTCCTCAGAATTTCGTACCTTGACGCCCTTTTCTTGCTTGGCCCTCTCTTCTACAGCTGTTATCCCATAGATGCGCTTCATATCTTCCTGTCCACCTGTGTCTGTATCAATCAAAAATAATCAATGAAATATATTTCTTCAACAGCGAGGGAAAAGTGTAAAAATAAAAATAAAAATGATACCTCGTGACGCCTCTGTAAATGGAAGTTCTCTGACTACAAGTATCAGTAACTCTCTTGCAACTCTCCGAGTCAACACGAACAGTGGTTTTGTTATTATTCTCAGAGCATTGTGCATTGTTATTGACACCCAAGGATAAAGCATTAGCAGTATTTGCAGCAGCAACAGTAATGGGACACTGTGAGTAAGTCACCAACTCGCTCCCTGACTCAACCGGGGACTGAGTATGACCCGCGAAAGCCGTATCATCAACCTCCGATCCCGAGTTCGCAGGAAATGACTGAAAACCAGTAATAGTCTTGAGATCTTGCGGCTCATTGTTACTGAAGTAGGGGTCGCCGCCACCTGTCTGGTGGTGGTCGTAGATGTGAGTCAGGGACGAATCTTGAATCTCCGTCGAGTCGCCACCCAAAAAATCCTCAAGTTTAGGCGGTGGCTGCATGTTTTGGTGCATATATGGGTTCATGTAGCTGGTGAAATTGAAGGAGTTGTCTTCCTTGACCTGTTGGTTTTCAGCTTCTGAGTACATGGCTTGAGATTTCTGGTTATACCACTCTAAAGCAAGGAAACAAGGGTCACCAAATGATAATTAATTTTCAGGGCTGTCAATGAAATAAATACTAGAAGAAAGAAATAATAAAGAAGCTGTAGCATTGAATGGAAACGTCAAAAATTAACTGAATAATAGTCCAGTCCAGTAAAAATACAACTGGGATGAATAAATGTACATGGGTTTTTTTGAAGAAAAAGTTCCTAGTAACGGATATGCCAGAAACAAATTTGCATATTTTTGTCCTTTTCCCACCCTTACAAACCTATTTCACTCAGCACCAAACAGAACCGGTGGAGTCTAAGTACAAAATTTTAAAACGATATTAAAGCGTTGGATAAGCTACAAAAAAATCTGATAATATGGATAGATACAAGAATTTTATATGTATATCTCTGTGTTTAATTACCGTTGGAATAGAAGTTATCGGCGAAGGAGTAGAGGTGGTGAGAACCAGAAGCAAACGAGGCTTCAAATGGTGCGAGTTCCATAGTGGACTGAAGGGGAGCCTGCGAGGAAGAGTTGAGCATTTCCACTGAAGATAGAGAAAATGAAAGCCAGTTGTTTTCTGGTGCCATTTGTTTGTTTCTTTTCTTAGAAATTCTGAAGATTTATTTCTCAGATTTCTTCAAAAATCTTTATCAGAGATACCCCTAAAAAATCACACAAAAATAAATTAATTTTACCCCATAAAAAACTGCAAAATCAAACCCTAAGGTGAGTAATCATTGTACCTCATTGTCAAGAATCCATTAATACATGAATGTGATTCCGTATCAGTTAAAGCTCCAAAAGGGTAAATGCATATTGAAGTTTTATGATGGAAAAAAGTAGAAGAGAAGCACATGCAAAGTAGAAGAAGCAAGAAAATTACTCAAGAACAGCTAGCAGTAGACGCGAGTAAAAGCTTTAAGCTTGTTTGTAAGTAACAGAAGAGAGAGAAAGTGCATATATATATATATATATATCGAGAGATAGAGATAGGGAAGGATTAATAGAGTGGGCAGGTGGAGGAATATAATGGGAGTAAGAGACGGTTTCATCTGCCATTCGGCGTAAAACTAGTGGGAACACTAGCTTATTTTTTTCCTGGTTTTAGAGAGAGAAAGGAAAACAAGAGAGAGGAAGGTGTAAATTGAAGTAATAAAAAAGTGGAAAAAGATAAGAATAAGAGAAAAATAGGGAGAGAACAGTGACTTTTGGCTTCTGCGCAGAAGAAAAATTGTCTGAAACAGGAACGCGAAAGATCCGGGCTGGCGGTCGGTTTTTTTAAATAAATTTAAAATGGAGCTCAATTAAATTCATCGATCATCATTTAACTTCAAGCTTAGTATCATATTGGTCTCTAATTTGATTTTATTTCTTCGTGATCATCCAACATTATAATTAGTTTCAGTCGAACCATCCAAAAACTTTATTTAATATAATCAAATAGGGTGGCGTGAGACCCAATTTGGAGAAGAATTTAATTTGGAATAGTGATTGATAGAAAAATGTGTAGTTAAAAATTAAGAAGAATTTTAGAGTTTATGTGTAATGTTATTTTATTTATAAAATGTGTAGTTGAAATGAAGAAAGGAAAAAAAAAATGAGAAATAGAATGAGAAAAAAATAGATGTCAAACAAAGAGTAAATATGAAGTTGAATGGCTATAGTAAAATAAAATCAAATTTTGTGGTCAACGTGACACCAAGTACGAAATTGGATAGGCATGATAAAACAAAATTAAATTGAGTGGTCAATATGACACTAAATATAATGTTGGATGATCATTGGTGAATTTAAGCCAATGGAACTCTTCTATGCGAGTGAACTGAGCTGGGGTTCGAAACATAGTTTGGCCGGGGTTTCATTTTTTGGTTTTTTATTTTAGAAAATTGGAAAGAAGAAGGTTTGAAATCCTTGTTAAAACTTGTAACACAGCGCTTTTCGGCCCTCAGACTGCTATTCAAGAATGGATCTAGGACCGAATTACAAGTCGGACTAATATGTACATAATTTTTTTTTCCTACCAAACAAAAATTAGTGGGTGGGGACTGGACCAAGCTACAACCCGGCCCAGCCCCCCTCCATCCGTCCCTACTGCTATTGAGTTCAAAAGCCTCAATTCCGAGCCTAATGATTCAATGCAACATGCAAAGAGCTCATAATATCAATTTTCCATTAATGCATGCACAAACCATAGTCAAATATAGCATATTGAACATTTGGACACATGCATTAGATGCACGGACATCAGCACCAAGAAAAATAGGAGGTCGTGATCATATCTTTTCGACATTCAAGTCAAATAAAGAGACAATAATTTGGGCGTGGGAGAATCGTGAGGAAAGGAAAATACTAGAGTCGAGTTCACATTTTACGAAAAACGATTCTAGGGAGAGAATGAGGTTCTCAAAATTTGAAATCCTAATACAATAGTGAGTATTTAACATTTATAGGCCAATGAGCTATAGAAGATGAAACTTTAGATGCTTGACACGTGAATTCATCTAAACGGCTCATAAGTCTACTAAAAAATATCACAAAATATTAGTCATAAGCTTGTAACCTTTCAAAACCCAGTCCTAGGTGAATCTGCATGAATCGAAATGTAAAACGCCTTTGCAAATATTTCATATGAATCAAATTGCATGTTGCTCAAGATGTTAGAGATTGCATTTGCTCAAAATATCATAAGTCAACCCTCAAAGGCCTCGAATTCAATAGGCCCACTTAGTGTGGCTAAGGATGGGTTCCTCTTGGTGACATTGGAGAGGCGATTTAAGAAGTTTGTTTTCAAAAGTTATGTAACCTCGAAAGAGAATACAACAAGGCATTGGGTTGGCCCTTCAACCATCGGACATTTGTTGATGCGGAGTAGGTGCTTGTAGCATTTTACTTGGCTGACAGTCAGGTGGGTTTTCACATAGGCTTCGACAAAAAAGTGTTGAAGTCCAAGATCATTGGAGAGGCTAGATGCAATTGAATTCAAAGATAGCCAAAGGGGCATTACGTCCGTGTATTGTGCAAAGAGTCATAGAGAAAAACTTTTGAAAACTCTCTTTATGAAGAGCTTGCCTAATAAGTTAGATCTTCTTACCAAATTTGATGAGAAATTGAGTCCATTTGACTAGGAAATTGAGTGGGTGAAAGGTGAAAAATTAATGCAAGTGCAACGACATAATTTCGACAATAACTCGGTATTTGGGTATCTGTTGGGTCTGAAACTTTGAAAACGTCATTTGAAGTTTACAAGGTGGAACTTACGATTTATTAGCTCTTTAGACATTTGGGTAAAAGTTGCTACATCTATTACAATGATCACATACTTGGTGAGTGTCTGTTAGTCGTCTCTATGCTTCCATCCTAACTCTTGAGCAACATATAAGCCATCCTTGTGCACAAAAATGTAGAATCCTTAGGAAGTCGTGGGGAACTTAAGGATCTACTTTAAAACACCTCTGAATATGTATTGTGAATAGGAGAGTGCACGGCACCAAGTGCAACATGATATAGCATTTAGTTGGTCACATTAGCAGACTTTGCGGTGAAATATGCAATGGGTCATGGGTTATACTCGAGATGGGAGAATATTGGTTTTAAGTTAGGAGTAGCTTAAAGTTTTGTGCATGCGAAAATTAGTCCCATTATAGATTGGTAGAGTTGGCCCGCAACAAAACTATTTCTATATTTAAAATCATGTTATCCAAGCCAATATTGACTTTGCCAAATAATAGATCAATAAAACACCGCTGAATACCTACTACATTTGAATTTTGGAAACATAATTCATACATACTTGTAAATATTAAAGTAAACGTGTACTAAAAACTAAACCTAATTTCAGAAATTAAGCAACATCTAACTCTTATCTAGATTCTAATGTGTGTGAATGTTTCCTTGTTATTTGCAATCGTTCACTATCATAGTCATCCTTCGTGATCAGGGGCGAACATAGACTTTAAAGTTGGGGGGGCACAATCGAACTTGAAAAAAAGTTGGGAGAAATTTTACAATCGAAAATTTACGTTCAAAAAAAACATACCCCATGCAATTTTGCATCCGAAAATTTACATGGGATATGATTTTTTCGGATGTAAAA
>CAIGRL010039306.1:0-12579 GCA_903798325.1 Fraxinus xanthoxyloides
CGAACCACTGACCTCCCATACAAATTCCACACTTTTCACCAGTTGGGCACTTTATCTGAATTAGTTATTTCTTTCACATATTATATTTATAGTATAAATATCCAACATGATGCACATAAGAACAATATTGACAAAAGAAAATTTAAAGATTATGGTCATTTTTTTAGTTTCCTTAATGGTTATCTTCTAATTATTTGTTTAGTCAAATGGATAGAACAAAATGTGACAAATAGAGTAAAACGTGCATGCACAGCAAACAAATAGTTTTCACATATAAATATAGCTAACTTACTACAATTCGCATAATTTTTCTTGTGGATAGAAACTCACTATGATGTTACACTTATTATCCATATTACTTGGTAATTATCAGCACCGTGCTTTGTTAATAGTACGCCTCTTGATTGTTATGAAAAATGATTGAATAATATCAGAAAGTGCAAAGCACTGTTTGATATTAAAGTGGGAAAAAGGAGCAATGAGCTTAGTAATAATGCAGTGCCAATCTTTCCTACTTTTTTATGCTGATAAGAGTCTGATATCTGATAGCCTCGTAATCTGCTTTGCTGACACAAAAGTGATTTTCATTGCTAAGCTCAACATATTGCAATTTGTATATCACCCAAGCAGCCTGAACCTTGATCAATTTCTTATAGTTAGAGGGAAGCAAGTTTTTCATTCCATTCTCCTTCGGTTTCATCCACGTCCACAATTCTCGATAATACTGATATCATTTATGGGTAAAGTGCTACAAGGATCATTAGTTGCTTTCAAATTGAATATCTTGATCTAGCTTTTCTTGCCCTTTTATGATATTTTTTCCGAGATTCTGAAAGGGCAAATCTTTTCTATATTCCTCAATGTATGCCGTATGGAAAAAAGTAGTATTCTGATTCTCGTTCTATAATTTGGATTTCAATTGTTATCATATCACTATACAAAACCTGACTTTTATCACCATACCCCACTTACCTTGGTTCCTTTCACATTCAAGACTAGTGCTACAAGTATTGAGCTGTCGAATTGTAATGTATTAAGGCTTGGGGAAAGTGGTTTAAGCATTTTAGGCATGGAAACCTCGTATCCAGCTTCATTCATGTCAAATTCGAGTTGGTTGATGCAACAAAGGAAAAGCACAATATGGACAAGAGAAGAGAACAAGAAATTCGAGCGTGCCATAGTAATTTATGATGAAAATACCCCCTACAGATGGCATAAGGTGGCATCCATGATCCCAGGCAAATCAGTTATTGATGTGATGAATCAGTACATGGAACTGGTGAAAGATATTAGTAATATTGAAGCTGGTTTGGTCCCGATTCCAGGGTACTTGGCTGCTTCTTTCACATTTGGATTGGGAGAAAATCGCAGTTTTGATGCTTATAGGAAGAGAGGAAGGTCTTGCGATCAAGAAAGAAAGAAAGGTGTACCATGGACTGAGGAGGAACACAGGTGAATTTTCAATTCATAACATGTGTTTTTCTTAGCTTGATTGAATAATTCAATTAGATAACACTATTTAGTAATATCTGTTTGCTTGTTAGGCGTTTCCTGTTGGGACTTGAAAGACACGGAAAAGGTGACTGGAGAAATATATCGCGCAATTTTGTGATCTCCAAAACACCTACTCAAGTTGCGAGCCATGCTCAAAAATACTTTCTAAGGCAGCTTACTGGAGGCAAAGATAAAAGGCGTCCAAGCATCCATGATATCACACCACATACTACTACGACTACTTGGTCAGAATCAATTGAAAAAAAACCCAACTCAACCGCACCTACAAATAATGGCGCTTTATTGGTTATTGACTCCATTGCATATCCACAAAATATTGCAAGATTTCATGGAAGACCTGTTTACTAGATTAAAGGCGTGTCAATTGTGGATTTGAAGCTCAATCATAGTTAAGTGGCTATGTCTTGTATTTGCTTTCGTGTCAAGTTAATGTATGCTATATTCTCATTGCAATCTTATCTGGCTAAACACTGTCGAATCATCCTGTACGACTCTACTTGTTTAAGTTAATACAATTGTGTCTAGATTCCTAATTATCACCACTCTTTAGTCTGTACCATGAAAAGCAATGAACGGTTCATGAATCAGAAACTTAAATCAGCTTTTTATTTCACTAATCCATTGATTCTCTCAATCGTCTCATCTAATAGCTTAAGGTTCTAGGGAGGGGACGCATATTTACTTAAATCTTGCCTTCAAATTACGCCTGAATGATTCTTAATGAAGGGACTATAATATTTTGTTCTCAATATGTTCGTTTAGCTACTTTCTTATGGGATTTTTTTGGTTAGTTTCCATGCCATTAGACAATTCTAGATTATATCTGATACATTATTCTTTTCTGTGAACCTTTGTTCCATAGTTTAATGTATTCAAATAGGTAAATATGACTGACGTTGATCACCATCACTTTGTGTAGGCTGAGTGTGTATTCCACTAATCAAAGCATCTTCTGCTTTATTATATATCGTAAGCACCTAAATATCCACCTAACATTGATATTGTGGTGTGTGTTTTTTCTGCTAATTTTTCTTGACTGAAGTTTTCCATATTCCCACAATATAATAATATTTAAATTAAATGGTCAGTGGTGGCATATAGCACAATGAATAATATATCTTCCATCAGAAATCTTGAGAGGTATCATAGTTTTGTTTAGACTAACTTATTCAGTTGCTGAATGATTAAAAATCAATCAGAAAATGAAAGGATTTAACTCTGTAGAGAGAAAGTATTCTTGCAATAACTGGCTTTTCGCCCAGGCAGAAAAATATTTTGACTTTGATATCTTTCTAAACAAAATTATCTGGCTTCATTTGTAAACTGGGCTCTTTTCAATGTTTCTGTAATTGTTTTTGACGGCTGAATTTAATCCTCAATACAAGATTTCCATAAATATGTTAGTATATGACGATGGTATAACAAGTGTAGTCAACTGTTTGTCTAAGAAATTTCTGGGGTGATGCTAAAAGGGAATAACCGAAATTTTAAAGTTACGAATCTGATTGATACGTATTTTTCTCCAAGATATGATTGTAAAGAAAGAAAAGTTGTCGAGAAAAGATAAGCCTTTGCTGAAGCACATAGCATTCATGACTTAGCTAGTCAATTTTTAATTATTCATTAAACTTCTTTCACTCAATAGTTTTAAATAGATATAAAAGAGATTTTTTTTTTTTTTATCGGTAAATGTAAATGAGTTAGTTTGAAGGAGGAGAAGTACGTCAAACACTACTATTTAGTTTATAGCTTTCTGCGAGTGTTCTAAAAGTGGTGCCTAAGTGCATGCGCGGCGGAAACGCCAAGCCAAGTCGTTTGGCTCCTTATTTAGTAGTCAACGATTTGACCGTTAATGCATGCCTAGGCGCTCATTATTATATTTTTTCTTATTATTTTTTTACAATTCTCTTAAATTGAAACTTAAATATTGATTTACATTTGAAACTCATCTTTTTGTTGGAAACTTTTGAAAAAAATTATAAAATTTCTATAAATCTATTTTAGATGTTTGATAGGTATTATTTTTAATTGATTAAAAATTAAAATAATATTAAAATAAGAAAACACATTTTTACGTTTTTTTTTTACGCATATGCCTTGCCTAAGTTTGCCTAACCCATAGTTTGACCTCTACGCATCGTCATACATTACGCCTTTTAGAATACTGCTTTCTGCAGTTCATCTAACATCACATTCAATAAAAAAAAATATTAAAATATAGCAAAAGAACAAAGCAATTCTTAAATTTATGTAAGCTAAACAGGTAGTAGCTTTTCCTTTTCAATTTAATAAGGACATAGTTAGGGGAGTAAATGGATCACTATCACTATGTGGCTATGTCACTAGTTGGAAATCCACAAATGAACTAAAACTAACCAACTCGTGCAGTCGTGCAAATATACATGCTGCTACTGCTATTCCCTGGTCACCTTGCACGTAAAATCATCTCCAAAATGAAAAAGAAAACGGAAATTGCAGTGCAGAATGAGTTAAATATGATTATTCTAATTGATACTTCATCTCATGAAGCAATTATGAACTTTGTAACATTTTCGTAAGAGCAAATTTTCTTCGAGGCATTGGAAAGCACTCATGCAACTTGTTTTCTTTTTCTTTCACTTTTCTCTAAAGAATAAGATTTGAGAAATTTGTGTGAACTTAACTTTTTCTTCTTGTTTTCATAAGAGATTTTCAAAACTGTCATCACTTTCTATAGGAAAAGACGTCCTCGGTGCACTCTGCATTAGGCAGCCAATTCCTCGAGCAAAACACTTTCTACCCTACAAGAAAGGGCCCATTATATGAAAGCAGATAGATAAAAATTGAGCACAAACGATCCATTATCAAAGAAAAAGAAAAAAAAAACCTCGATACAAAAAAGAATCCATATGCAGGATTCTGATCTATATACCTAGGAACAGCAAAACAAAAGTTGTTCCATTTAATTACAAAACAATGTAACGATCAACTTTCATTCACTTTTTCAACTTAAGATACCTTTAAGCCTTTTCATAGAAGTTACTCTACAAACTTGTTAACCATTGGAATTTGGTTTAGAGAATGAAATGAAGTATGTGAAAGTTACTTTTGTGTCAACTTCGACCAAATATTCAGACTCGGTCCGATAGTGAAATTATGAATATAAATAGACTAACTTGTTATATTCGTCGAGTAGATTGTCATGATATATTTTAATCTCAAAACCAATTCCCAATGAATGAGAAATTGTGGTCCAAAGTTGGATAGAAAAGAGGATACACGGGCTGGAAAATGACTATCTCTATCACTCGAACGATAGGCTGTCGCTCGAAAGACATGCTAGCGAGAGATTTTTTGATGAAAATGTGTCACTGTTGTTCGAGCGAGAGGCCAACGACGGGCTAGTGACAATAAATATTGCAACATTTGGCAAATGTTGCTGAATTTGGGGCGCAACATTTCATTTACGACCTTTCTTTTTTTATATAAAGGATCCTTTAGACGTGAATTATGCATCACGTATCATTTACATTGAGCATAACACCAAACATTTTTGCAAAATACTCTCCAAACGTCATTCTAAAATCGTTTTTTCGTGTTGTGAGAAAAATTCATTCTAAGTTCGTTGTTGTTTGTGATTTGAAGTGCTTCTACCATAAGTTATATATGTTGACCGTTGTATCTTGGAAGACAAATGTCGTAATCGGTTAGCACCGTTGTGGGCAATATTGTCTTAAGGAGAAAGTATTTTCACTTGCCTCGAATTTCGTTTTACTTTTGTTTTCTTCTTCTTACTTTCTTTCTTTGTAGTTTAATTATGTTTCTGCGAATTAAATTAGTATTATTCCTTGTGTTGAACAACCATTTACATATTCTTGTGCACATCCGCCAACATCACATCTTCATTTCTGTGAATCACTCATAAGTCAAAGCTGTTGCTTAAAACTGGTTAAAAAAAAACCCTTTTAGAAACCTATTAGTTCATACAAGCACGGCTTCCCAATCATACAAGATTAAAATGAAAAGACTAAACAAAAACGGAAAATATTTTTCCTTCTTATTCGAGAGGCATGAGAGAAGTTGAACACATTTCTATAACAAAACTGAATCTACAACCCGTAAAAACCAAGTGTCAATCAATCTGTTCAATTGTCTCTAAAGTTTGAACAACGATTATCAGAACTTGATGCACCAAAACCACTAGCCCAAATCATCTCTTCTAATGTATCTTTTGCCGATAGATACTACCTCCAATTGATTTCTCAGACACTGAGGCCAACCACACAGTTGTCATGCTATTGCTGGTGACACCACCATCTCTGGTTCCACTACAAAGGCCCCTACTTCCAAGGGCAAAGATGTTCTTATCATTGCTCCTGGTGAGGACAGAAGGCAACACAACAAGAAGCTGCTGGTTGGAGCAGCGCGTGAGTATGCAAAACATCCAATTATTGGAGCTGTTAAGGAGTAAAGAAATGGATAAATTAACCGTTGCAGAATTAATGAGTTGCTCATGAAAAAGACTAGAAGGACGTTGACACGGATAGCTTTTCAATCTAAAATTAATGTGTGGTCTTAGAAATTTAAAGGTGGGAAAAATTTATAGAAAATTCTAGAAACAAAGAAACTCATGGAAAACAAATTGATAATAATGGCAAGTATATGTAGCATTTGTGAAAGGAAAAAGTCATTTGGAGAAGGATTGTTATTGAAAGGAAAAGCACGGTGCCGAAATTGTGAACCAAAGGTTCTAGTGTACAATTAGAACTTATTCTCTAGTTCATAGCACCGAAACCCTCGTATGAACCTTAAATTGTGAGTATCATCATTTTGAATCGAAGTTGAGTTACCTTACTGAAACAAATGAAAGTTTAGAGATTCAATTGAGATTTCACCTAAAGTTCAAGAACCACGGATGAGATTTACCCCACGTATATTTTTGCTATTAATTCTTTTAAATCTTTTAAGTCTTAATGAAAATATATTCAACTCCAATTACGTATTAGCATACATATAATACACGATGAATGAAATGTTGCAAAACAAGTTACAAACATCCGAAATATTGCTTATAGCATATATATACTACATGTAAGACTTATTGGCTGATCCTATAAGCATCCATTGGAGATTTCTTGCTGATACAATCTGTAAAGTGGACTGTTATAGATTGCTTGCACTTGTACCTGATGTGTGTGTGTGTGTGTGTCACATTATGCAGGTTCTAAACTTGTGCATATAGCACCCTCAATCCTATTGATACATGATTTATAAAGAAACCCTAAATAATCAATTATGTATTCCTCAGATACACCTTCAACAGGATCAATCTCAAATGTCCAGTCAACTAGAGTTGATTCATGATCATCGTCGCTATAATCCATGAGCTTTAACGAATTTAAAGATCCATCCAAACCTACATTGCTTGCTTCCATTCTGTAAATATAACTATGAGATGAAGCATCCATCAAAACTAGCCTTTCCTTTATCCATGACCTATCTCCATCTTTTTGGGGAAACATGAAACCAGATACTAGCCGGATATAGCCTGAAGCACCTTCCTCTCCTGCCAAATCAGTGCATTTTTCAACCATTGGCATCCATTCGGTTAATCTGTTACTTTGGGACACCATGCTCCACACTTGGGCTATTGGTGCATCGACAATGCCTCCCACTGATCCGCCCCATTTCCTTTTGCTGTTTCCTATACCATTTATCTGCACCAGAGAAATGTATGTGCTAATTTAGAAACAAAAATATATGCATGAATTAACTGTATTAATTTTGAAATGAAAAGGTAATTATTACCGTGTTCATTTCTTCCTTGTTTTCCATCCTTTATTTCAAAACTTCGATCGGCTAATGCCTCCTTCTACTGTATGTCTTCTGAGGTTTAGCTTGGCTTAGGAATGAATGACCTTTGAAATCCTAATGAAAGAATTCTATGTTACGAATAAAACATGGCCTAGATTGTCTTGTAGTTTTCGAATGGAGCCATATTTTCTTGTAAAAAATATTATGTTACAATGATCAGTTTGGATTACTTTATACAAAGATAAGGAGTCTGAGTTTACAAGTAGACAACTCCAAGGATGAACTACCTAGGTAACTACAATATCAAAAAGGGAATCAGTGTATTCTTCAATGAACAATATTTTACACTGAATACATAGAATATCTTCTTGTGGACATCAGATGGAGCACTGGAAAACCACTTATGACGATTATGAAACAGTCCTTTCATCCGTCTTAGGAAAAACGTTATTCAAAAGATGAATTTTCTTGTATTGATTTGATTAAATCTTTAAAGCAAAATAGTTTTAGGTTGAAGGAATGGTAAAGAATTTATCGTAACTGGAGTTAAAAATTAACAGATGATTTTGCAAAACTAAAAACTTCTCTCAAGAATACAAATGATAATCACAGGAAATGAGTTCAATTAAATGAATAATGTGGCATTACATTTATATTATAGTTGTCGCTTAAACTAGCGCTTGATAGTGGTGTTAAATAATATTTACTCAGATAAAAATTTAACATTCCCTGTGTGCTCATGCTTTGTTCACTTTGCCCATGATCACTTTGTTACACTTTGGAAACGTACAAAGTTGAAAGCTGTGAATTTATAAAATTCCGGAGATCATTGAGTAAAGCTTGGTTTCTGCATTGATTCCTGAATATCAAAAACAAGATTTAATCCTTACATGTTCAGAAGATTCAGGATAAAACTCCTCTGTTTTTAATACAGGTTCAAGTTCTTGAGGTCACAGGAATATCACAACTATTAAGGAGCCACTAAGATGATTTTGTACACACAACCAAAATTATACTACCCAATCCAGCATGTCAAGATTCCGAATGTGAAGCGTATTGTGGACCAACTGTTTGCAGCCTTTCTAACCATGCAATCCTCGTGCTTGACTTCTTTAAGTTAAGGAAAATCTCCCTGTATTCCTGCTTCAGGAATATATCTAGAGCAAACAGGTAGAGTTCACCACCTTGTTCAAGTTCTTCAATTGTATCTAGGCATTTGATGCAATCTTCAATACTATAACTGGGCCTGGGTTGTGGAGATTGAATGGTCATAAAGCTCCTTGATTCAACAGCATCATAATGCTCTATGTTGCTATCAGGTATCACACTCACTGGCTCTATTGCATGATAACCCCTGTTCATTGAATCATCTTGGTGCTTTGCAAAATGATTAGGAGTTCCTCTTTCAGTCAAGTAATTATGGTGCTTTTTGGGCCGAGTAGATGGCTGTGTTGTCAAAGTCGAACAATAGTTGTGCCTCCTACGCCTAAGAGGTCTTAGTGTTCCTCCAGAACCTGCAGCTACACCAAAAATGACGTCTAATTTGTCAGCAAATAGAAGCTCCTTGAACCGAAATTGAGCAGCATCAGGATTTGCCTGTAATAAGAAACATCGCTCCATTACCAAGCCGGTACAAGAGTAGAAAGCTCTCATTCTTCTCCAAATCATTAATATAAGCTATGGTAATGTTAGAGACATGTCTGTGTAATGTGTACAGCAGTCAGGAATGTAACGTACCTCTAAATACTCGGTCCATTCTTCTTCGCTGGCACCAAACTTTCGAGCCTCTGGATTCCATTTCATTGTGACAGTAGAAACCAACTGATGCCAGGTTGTCCAGTGCTTTTTGGTGACGTCTAAATGATTCTTCAGTTGAACCTTATCGTACCCCAGACCTGTCATTGTGTGAAATGAATTCAAAATATTCATCCAACCATCTTTATTGAAACTCGTCCCAGGTCTATTTCCTATCGATATCTGTTCAAGACACAAGTCAATGAACATATCATGAAGCTCAGGCGTCCAATTGGCTTTAACTTGATTCAGCTTCACCTTCTTCTGATGGCTTCCCATTTTCAAGACGTTTGATACACATGCAAGAATCTGCACTCATTATCATCTGATCCATCAAATTATGAGTTTCCAAACTCAAATAGTATGACAAATTATCAACAGAGTAATGCCTAACTAAATAGCGATCATTATTTTCAACACTTAGCACCACCAGTACACGCGTAATGCAACCATCCCCTTGCCATTGAATTCCATATAACTTATTCCTTACATCTAAAGCGACATGGTTAGAAAATGAATTTTACATTGGTTAAAGACCTAAAGCCAATTCAGCACACTAGAGAGGTCAGAATTTCATCAACAAGCCCTCAATATCGAAGCACATTTTATCTAGTATATAGTTTAAATTTAGGATTAAAAATGTACCCCAAAACTCTAACGCGAACATAAGTGGTGGAAGCGGACTATTACGCGTTTATGAACCATAATTCAATAAAAAATATAAAGACCCAAAAATCATGTCTTTATCATATATTTCACAATTTAACCAATTAAGGAAATAAAACAGTGATACAGAAAGAAATCAAAATTGCAGTTGAGGCTGATTTAACGATGCAGCAAACTTACGCCCAAATGGAATTCCTCCGCGGATTAAAAGCGATAAAGATATAGGATTTTTCGCGCACAGCGAGAGGGACTGAGTTACAGAGAGAAGAAAAGAGATCTGGGGAGGACAGTAAATTAACCCTAGAAGTAGAAGCAGGTAAAAAAATATACGGAGAATTGGACCGATGGTACTGGACCTTATTCTTTTGAACTTAAAATGATATAGAAACCTGCTAAATATAAAGTCCAAAAAGTGTTGCTTTGTATTTAAGAGATGCCACGGGCCTAGATTAGAGCCGAAATAATTTTGGACAATATTGACAAATACCCTATTTTTTATTTTTTTTATTTTTTAAAGGATCATTACATATTTACAGTGATTAAAATATACAATTTTAAAATTAAGAAATAATTTTTAAAACGTAAAAAATAGGTCATAATTAAGTTTTATTAATTAAATCAATAATTAAAAATATTTTATTAATTAAATATGTTGAGGTTACGATGCTATATAATTTATGGTTATAATTACATACTAGTCACAATTATTGAATGTTTTGGTTACAAGTTTTATAGGTCAAGATTTACTACCGGTCACAAATTATCAAACTAATTAGTCAATTATTAATTTTTTTTATCACAAATCACAAATTTTATAGATCACAACTTATTTCATGATCATAAATTATCAAATTAATTGTTCACGAGTTATTTCTCAATCATAGACACCCAAATATCTGGCCACAAATACTTTATATCTCATTCCATCCCCAAAATAGTTGGTCAAACACTTTTCATCATATCCTCACCCCAATCCCATCACCAATACCAATAATTGATCACAAACACTCTTCATTCCACGCTTACCATAGCCAACAACAAACACAAATAGTTGGTCACAAATACCACCCCACCCCAATCTCACCACCGATACCAATAGTTGGTCGCAAACACAATTCATCTCACTCCACCCCACTATCGACACCAATCGAATGTGGAGATACTTCACCACCACCATCACCACTTTTACCACCTTGATATCACCACTATCGCGAGCACCGCACCACCTCACCATAACATAATAGCATGCTCAAGGAAAAAAAATTCGACACCAGCACCAACTCGATAATATATTAGAGAAACAAAATTTTCGACACCGCTACATATACAGGAATGAGTTGCTGCAACGACACTCACAGCGTACGTAGTGTTCACAACGTTGCCAGCAGAGCGTCGCGTAGCAATGACGACATCGATGCAACGACGATGAGCTCCACTACCCACAATGCTCATATTGTCAAGAGTAGTGGCGTTCAACGCTAAGTGTTGTCGAAGTCACTTGGATGCAAGTAGGGAGAGGATAGAGAGAGAATGGAGATGTTAGAGAGAGAAAATGATTTAGGTTTGAGAGTAAAATTTGGTTGGTAGGTGGGGTTGTGGTGTAATTTAGGGTGTCTTCGAGCCAAATTATTTTGAATAATGTATTTTGGAATAGTAGATTGATGGAGAATGTGCGATTGAAAAAGAAGGAGAAATTATTGATAAATTGGAAACTATTATTTTATTGAAGAATGTATGATTGAAAATGAATTAAAAATGAGAATAAAAATTTTAATGTATACCGAACGGGGGCTTAATTTTGTAATATTATTATTAATATTAAAAAATTAAATTATTATATTATTTTTTAATAAAAACTTTTAAACTTGATTTTTGAATTGAGAAGTTATTAAAAATCATGTTTGAGTTCATTTTCAAATTTTTTGGATGTTTGCTTTTTTATATATGTTACTGTCTTTACTTGTTTATTCTTTTATTTTTATTTATATAGCCCATGCGGCACGCAGTGAGAATATTTAGCTCTCCATTCGGCACGACAAGTATACTAACAGCTAGGCGCGATGCCTATCTTATCATCAGTGCACTACTGATATGTGAGCATATGCTGATATTTCTCCTTCCATCTTACTCATAGTATGCATGTATACCAGTTGTTCGGGCTTGTCGGCCAGAGAATGAGGTGAGGGCATCCTTGAGGAGTTGAACGTCGGGAGCCAAACCTGCGATCCGTGAAAGTTGGTATCAGAGTGGGACCGCTCGAACATGCGGTGTTGTTATCGGATAATGTTGTGTGTTCTTGCGGAGAAAAGATTTTGGGCTACGGATCATGTCGGCAAGTTAGTGGGACACGACGAAGGAAGTTGTGGGAAGAAGGATGCAGAGGGGCAGCGTTGTGCAATTGCCTAGGTGCCTTTCGAAGGAGGTTTCGAGGAGCGCACCTTGCGGAACTCAATTCGACATGTGCAAAGGCGCTGTGATTAAGAGNGTGCACTAATGATATGTGATCATATGCAGTTATTTCCCCTTCCATCCTACTCATAGCATGCATGAATGCCAGTTGTTCGGGCTTGCCGGCCAGAGAATGAGGTGAGGGCATCCTTGAGGAGTTGAACGTCGGGAGCCAAACCTGCGATCCGTGAAAGTTGGTATCAGAGTGGGACCGCTCGAACATGCGGTGTTGTTATCGGATAATGTTGTGTGTTCTTGCGGAGAAAAGATTTTGGGCTACGGATCATGTCGGCAAGTTAGTGGGACACGACGAAGGAAGTTGTGGGAAGAAGGATGCAGAGGGGCAGCGTTGTGCAATTGCCT
>CAIGRL010039319.1:0-13980 GCA_903798325.1 Fraxinus xanthoxyloides
CGTTTTAAGAACTTGTTGAAAATATAGAAAATAGGAGACGTACCAATAATAGGAAACCTACTAATAATAGGAAACAAGTAAATAAATAATAAAATAATCTAATATCCCCCTTAAACTCACGATGCTACTACGAGAAGCATGGAGAGAGTTTGCCAAATAAGAAACCAAAACGTGAAGTGGAGTGTACCTTGGTAAACATGTTGGCAATCTCCATGGAAGAAGGAACGAAAGGCAATGTGATGGTGCCAAGTTGAAAATGATGTCAAGGGACGTGACAATCAATTTCAATATGTTTGGTCCGCTCATGAAATATCGAATTACGTGCAATCTGAATAACACTCTTATTATTGCAATATAAGGGAGTATGTTGATGGAGAGAAATACACATATCTGCAAGCAACCAACGTAACCAAACTATCTCACAAGTAGTAGAAGTCATGACACGATATTCTGCTTCTGTGGAAGATCCAGAAACAACATCTTACTTTTACTCTTCCAAGAAATAAGAGAATCACCAAGAAAAATATAGAAGCCAGTGGTGAACTTACGATCTATAAGATCACTAGCGCAATCAGTATCAGAGTACGCACACAGCTCTAAGGATGAAGTAGATGGAAGTAAAAATACTTTGAAATTGAACTTAGAATACGAAGAATAGTAACCCAATGAGCTGTGTGGGCACAATAACAAACTGACTAACTACATGAACAACATGTGCAATACCTGGACGAGTGATGGTGAGATAAACCAAGTTGCCAACAATAGTACGATATAAACTAGGATTCGACAAGGGAGAACCATCAGATGGAGAGTACTGAGCACTAGTCTCAAAAGCAGTATCAATAATCTTATTATTAGTAAGACGTGCACGCTCAAATATATTAGCTATATACTTGGTCTGGGATAAAATATAACCTTTCGGAGAGGAGGTGACCTCAATGCCCAGAAAATAACGTAGCGTACTCAAATCTTTCAAACGAGCTAACTCAGTCTTTAAAGATGCAATTCCGTTAACATCATCACCAATAATAATCATATCATCAACATATAAAGAGAACAGAATACGACCTACACCAGGTATGTTTGACAAACAATGCCGAATCATGATGACTATGATAAAAATCAAGCAAAGTAATCACAATAGAGAACTTCTCAAACCAAGCTAAGGTGCTTGTTTGAGACCATAAAAGGCTTTTCGAAGCTTACAAACTTCACCGAGTTGGTAAGAAACACAAGGAGGAGGCTCCTTGTAAACTTCTTCATGAAGATCACTATTCAAAAAGGCATTTTTGACATCCATATGAGATATGTGACATCGACAAACAAAAGCAACAACAACGAGCGTATGAACAATAGTCATTTTTGCATTAGGGGGCAAAAATCTTCTCATAATCCATGACATAGTCCTGAAAGCAATCTTTAGCGACAAGTCGGGCTTTGTATCTTTCAATAGATCCATCAACTTACTTAAAAATCGTACTAAACCCGGTGAACCGGTCAATCAAGCGGGAATCATTGATCTGGATCCACAATACGAGTTTGGGTTTAGTTGGTATTTGCACATCTAAGTGTGAAACGAGAGAAGGGAGTAGGAGGAGGAGTTGAGTTAGAGATATCAAATTTCCCAAAACAACAAGTATTGATTTTCTTGAATTAGGTCGATTATTGTCCAATCTTGTGATCATCGACTTTTTGTCTTTTTTAGATTAACTAGTTTTTATCCGTGCAATGCAGGGATTGTGTTATTTTGGAGGCTATGCTAGCATCTTAAATGCTACAAATTGATGGGCTTTTGTATTACAAAATCTTAATGACATAGTGCCAGGAAGATCATTGACCAAGTGTAACATTAAGGAATAGAAGAGTTTGGTGAAGTTTTATCGAGGCCATCGGAATACTACCTTGTTGAGTAAACTTCAAATTTAGCAGAAAACCATTAGTTTGAAGATAATATATCTTTTTATAATTTTTTTATTTTGTTTATTGTTGTTATGCAAATGATTTCCCGCTTCGAAATGGGGACGAACCTATCCAGTAAGGTCATCGGGGTCGAGGGGACAACGCCCCGAAAGGCAGGGATCGACCTGCCTAGTCAAGTCGTGAGGGTCGAGGGGGCAGTGCCCCTTGTGGGGGTTCGAGAGCAACGTCCCCTTTGGGGATCGACCTGACTGGCCAGGTCGTGGGGGTCAAGGTGGTTGCCTGCGAAAAAAGAATTCTGATTTTCATGTATGTAAGGAATGATCATTTTTCAAAAAAAAGAAATAAATCAGTAGTTTCAAAAATATAAAAATATTTTTTTTGTAACAAAACGCAACGTGGAGTCACACTCCACGAAGTGTGAGAGTACATCACATAGTACGGAGGCACACTCCGCGCTGTGCGGAGTATTCACTCTACAAAGCGCGGAGTGATACTCCGCACTATGTGGAGTGAGACTCCACTTTGTGTGCAGTCATTCTCCACACAGTGCAGAGCTGCGTGTAGAGGTACTCACCTCTCTGTGTTGTGCGGAGTTAACCTTCGCACAGCGCGGAGTTACTCTCCGACATGTGCAGACAACGTTTTCCCATAGACAATGATTTCATTTGAAATTAAACAACTTAATTTTGTTCTCGCATTTATTATCCATCAAGAGTGAAGAAAAATAACAAAACTCAAATATAACAATTGGAAGAAAAATCTAAATGAATACACACATATACATAAATAAAGAAAGAAACTTATAATGTTAACAGAGGCTTTGATGTGCTTCACATAGCAGAGAATTCGATCATTTTATGTTCATTTTCTACATTGATGGGGAAAGTAAGACAAATTATTTCAGAATGTAGAATTGCAAATATCAGGCGCCTCTTGGTTTGAAGTAGAGGCCTCGGAAATCTTGTGTTCTTGTACTATCCTCATTTTTTGCTTAACAAGCTAAGCTGAAAATCTTTACTAAGTAATAAAGTATCAGATAGAATATATCATTTTTAAAAACTAAAAATAAGTAAATTAATTATATTAAGATTAGTATTTATTTTTGTGCCAATAAACCATTTTTCCTTGTAAGAAAATAGTTATATTCAAAGTCCAAACTGACTTAGAGACTTTTTAAATTATTATTATTATTATTTTAAAGAAAGAGGTGTTATTCATCTTGTAATTAAAGGGGCAAATGACAAATATATAGTACTTAGCTCATGTTTGGTACCGCTAAATAATCTTATTAAAATCTAAGTCAAAATAAATAATTAGTTTTAACCTCATATTTTGTAAGATTCATACTTTTTGAACCGCACATTTCATCAACTTTTATTAAAATTTGCGAGAATCTGATTTTAATCTCTATCAAACAGGGACTTAAAGTTGACAAATAGCACCAATGGAGTTGCATAAATTTGTAGACAAATCATGTCAAGAGACCGTGGAATAAGGTTATTGTAACTTACATAAATGTTATATCACCTGTGCAATGAGTTTTCCTTAATAAATAGAACCGTCGACTTGACAATTAACAAAATGAATGCAATTGAGGTGAAGCACCATATACGGAGTAAACAATTCATCGTGCTTAGCTAATTCCACTTTCGTGAAGGTTTCACAAAAATAAAAAACAATCTTGTAATTAAATAAATTAGGGGCATACGAAAAATTAATATTTTTATGCAATTCCAGCTTATAGGAATTCTATTAGGAGCATGTTTGGATAGGTTAGATTACGAAGACTCGAATCTTGTTTTGTCCGACTCGAAAAGCTTACGGTACGACATATGTACATGAAACTAAAATCATGAAACCGGGGTGCGGGGTGGACGATATGAACCTGTTTTATTATAGATATGATGTATATTAAGATTTCATAATATTATATAATATGGTGAATCTTCTCCTCCTATATGCGTGGTTTTTTTCTCGTCTTTGCTATTCACATAAATCTTGTGTTCTTGTACCTATCCTCATTTTTTTGCGTAGCAAGCAGCTTAAAATCTTTACTAAGTAATAAAGTATATCTTAGAATATATCATTTTTATTTTGAAAAAATTAAAAACAAGTAAATTAATTATATTAAGACTAGTATTTATTTTTGTGCCAATAAACAATTTTTCCTTGTAAGAAAATAGTTATATTCAAAGTCCAGACTTACTTAGAGACTTTTAAAATAATTATTATTATTATTATTATTATTATTATTATTATTATTATTATTTTAAAGATCAAAAACTCGAAAATAAACTTTAAGAGACTATTTATTTTAACTTTTTGAAAATAAAGAGTGAGATTATTTATAGTTTATCATGATTGCGTATAATAAATCAATAATTCTACTTGTACAACCGATATTGACAACCTCGATTGACAACCTCTCACATGCGTGTGGGATCCGCATGTTTAAAAAACTCAAAAATAAAAAAGTGAACCCCCCATGTGAGAGGTTGTCAACCGAGATTGTACATATAGCATGACTCATAATAAATTGCTAGTTTCAATGACTTACTACTTAAATTATTTATATTACATTTAATATTTTAGCTATTGACATCTAAAAATATATCATAAATGATTGTTTGAAAAAGTAAAATAAATAGATTGCTTGAGCATATAAACTAAACTGACCGACTTAGTTTTTTTCCCTCAATTTTCTTGTTCTCGTTTCAAGTTTTGGTCTCCAATTCTAGGTTCCAATTTCCGTCTCTCCCTGGATCTCGAGATTTTCCAACATATATACAGCTTGTTTGTTGAACCTTTTTAACAAGAAGTTCCTTGTCATGTTACCTTAGAGCGATGACTTTAGAGATTACTCCAAACCATCACTTTTAGTATGTGGGCCAAGCTTTCTCTTACAACTATATAAACAGTAGTAGGGATTATTTTTTTAAATAAACAATTCGAGATTCTGGTCCAAATGTTAGTTGGTTTTGAATTTTTGGTGGAGCCGTCCTGAACCTATACATTTAGTTGTCCTAATGGTCTTTTATGACATATTACATCCAATTATTCGATTAATTTTGCGCGACTTTCACCTTCATTTTCTAAGTATTCGTATTATTAAATGTGATTTTGGGTGATGAAAAAGTAATGTTATTTAGAATCATTGGTCATAAACACTAATTTAAGGGATAACTAAATGACATTAAATAATATATTCACTTAAATGTGAGGTGGCGTCATTCATTTAATTGAATTTATTAAGTGAAGTTACCTGAACTGATATGCTAAATATCATTATTCTTTTGAAAATCATATTCTTATGGTATTGAATCACAGTGTCTATTTGATTAGGAATCAATTCTAGTTATAACTTAATAAATAATTGAGAATTCCGATACAGAGTTACTTGGCGAAAGATGAAAATGAGACAAATTAAAGAAAAGGATCTGTAATAGGGTGAGATATCAAAAGATAAATGAGAGTTGAAAAAATTGGTGGAACAAATAGAAAAGCGAAGTTTGCCTTTTGTATCAACTTGCGGATTAAATTGTTAGGTCCTAAAGCTAATCAGATCATTTTCTGGTCAAGAAGGTCTTGTAATTAAATATACTAGATATTCTTCTTTGAGACAACTCCATGTACAACATTTGCACTCTCAAAGAATCCACACACATATACAAACAACTGAAAGTAGAATTAATTAGATAAATAATTTTAAAAACAAAAACAAATTGAGACTAGCCTTGATCAAATAACTGAAAAAATATTGAAAAAAATAAATTCTATTGCATAATCAATCTTTGGTTTTTTCACCCATTTCCTACTAGTTTTACTTGATGAGTGTTTTATTTATTTATTTGGGTAAGGAGACGTCATAAGTCGTTAGAACTTTTTTGAAGAGAATTTCATACCAACAACTCCATGTCAACGGCAAAAAAACGTAGGGGAAAATTTTTTCATACCAAGAAATTCAAACAAAACCATTAAGAGAAAACAACAAAATAAAGAGTGACAATACGAAGAATAGGTAGATTATGTCGAAAAAATACTTTTTATTTTTTTTTCAAACCTGGAAAAACTTAACATAAATCTTTCACCAACAAAAGTAATCCACAAAAAATTTTTGGAGAAAAAATTACAAGCGGACTTCTTCTGCAAACCCACCAAATTTCAAAGGATCCCTCCAACATATTCTCATTTTTTTTTTCGTTTTTGGCACTGGATGTGTGGGTGGGGACGGAGTTTACAGGATGGGTTCGTGAAAAGATTTAAAGAATTTTTCTTTCTGTTTTTTTATTCCAATTTTTTTCGTTTCTTTTATAATTTAAAATAATGTAAAAATTTTGCAACAACAGTAAAATGAAATAATCATGTTGGGCTTGAGGTATTTCTTGCTAAATAATTTTGGCACAAAACTTGGCATATTGACTAGATGATGGGAGATTTGCCAACAATTCAAGTGGTTAAGTTTATCCATGAATGGGATTGTGCTCATGTAGATCGAGTTGAGCTAAAGGTCAATAGGATAAAATACGAGTTGAAAACCACTATCATCCTCATCCTGTCGATAATTTTCAGAAATCTAAGACTAAGATGGAATGTAACGAAATTAAAAAAACTCCCATTTACAACGGTGTTTAATTATTTATTTTTTAATATTATTTATAAAAATCAATTTAAATTGAAAAATAAAAAATAATAGAACAAAAATATTCCAGACATGTTTAAAGAATTTGAGCAAGGATTAGATTCCTCTTCCATACACCTTCAACCATTGGACAATGTTCAGAGGGTCAGAATCGAATATATTTGAAGTTGAACCTAGGGATGCGTAGGCTCAAGCTGTATACAGCTCAACTCGTAAAACACTCGATAATGCCCAAGCCGAGCCCAGATTTTTCAACCGAGTTTCAGAACTGCTCGGACCAAAAAAGCCCAATAAGGCTCCGGCCTATAACTCGAGCCGAGCCGAGCCTCAATTTTTCGACCGGCTTTGGCTCTACTCGGGCCAAAAAAGCCCGCGGCTCATTTACATCCCTAGCCAAGCCAACCCTCAAACCATAGTGTTTTTTCAAAAAAGAATAAAAAATAAAAAGATAAATATATATATAATAATAATAATAAAGTTTATAAATTAGCCTCATATTTAAAAAAAAAAATTACCAATTCATAAAAAGGATAATAGACAAAAATTTCCTTTTTCCTTACTAATAACAAACTGATCAGGAGCCCCACAAGCTGGCCCGTAAAGCTCATGCGCCTAGGATCTCAAGCTCACTTCAAATTCCACATTAATGTCATTTAAACATCGTTAGTGTTATAACTGAGAATAATTAATAGGTACTGTATCAAGAAGAAAGTAATAACTGAGAATAATTAATAGGTACTGTATCAAGAAGAAAGTAATACTGTAAGGCAATATTCATTAGCAGCTTGTTCTGAATTTGATAATTCAGACAACACATAAAAACAAGAAATTAAAGTATTTGTGAACATACAATACCTATTTCAAGGATGTCCGGATGCAAAATTGCTCGAGTCAGTAAAGACCAACAGCACCCCAAAGTTTGACAGAGATAATTGACCACAGCAAAAATAAATGATTTTTATTTATGGAAGTTCATATCCTTTATTGCATTTTGATAACAAAGGTAAATTACAGAGCCGAGCATACTTAAAGATTTGCAGAAGCGTGGTTGAGAAAAATTTAGCTGTAATTCCGGAAACTCTACCATGGAATAAAGAGAAGGGTGGATTCTCTATACAGATTTCTGCTGGCTGTAACGTATAATTCCATGGACGTCAATAATGCCAGGGGGGAAAACAGGGTCAGTCGCTGCTCGTACAGCAACCTTTGCAACTGCTGTAACATTAACAGGCGAAGTGAAGAGAGGTCCAACAAGGGGTACTTGGCTCAGTGGTTTTGCATGTTGGAGAACCTGCAAATAATCATAACATAAACCTCGGCTGGAAATCAATTTATCTGCCTAAATGATTTAGCACTAGGGAAAGTCGCTAAATATGGAATTATGCTTAATTTTAGTCACAGTAGTTGTGCACATCTACATATCTTACCATTTCCAGTGGAGAACCGATGACGCCTAGAGGCAACTTCATACTGCCAACACGACGAGTTCCATAAATAAACCCCGGCCTAAGAATTATGCCTGATGCAACATGAACTCTGGTTAGGATTTAAAAAAGTCCTATTCAATTTTCAATAAGTGCCAACTTATGAGAATTTAGGAGTGCAGATAAAATGAAGCCCGAGAGTTCAAATATCTGAACATGTTTGGCAAATCAGTAAGTTACAAGAAGTTTCCTTGGCCCTCAGTTGATTCTTTTCAATTCAGAGGTGTCATAGACAAGCTACACAACACCATCAAAGAGTACAAATTCAAAATACCATAGAAAATTGAGAGGAAGAGAAAGGAGGAAAACCAACAGTGACAACTGTATCCTCCAAGTTCAGATGAATAGAAGGTAAACAGGCCACCAAAATTTTGTGTTCTAAATGAAGATTGCTACGATTAGTATAGGTGAAAACCTCACCTCCATAGGTATACCTAGTCAATAGCTCAGTCTCAGCAGCTCTCTGCATCGTAAGACATAAAGTAAAAAATGAAATCAAGAATACGGCATACAATTTGACTTCTTTCTTTGCATGGGTTATCAAGTACTAATGTTCTTTTCAGTTATCACTTAGAACAAACAATAATTTATCCTTATTAAATGGTAAATTAATATCAATATTACCTTTCCTTCATAATATCCTCGTAGCAAATAATTTACCACACCGTAGTCCGCAGCAGAGATGTAAACAAATCTCTTCACTCCTGTAAGTGAAAAAAAGGTTAGCAAAAAATATGAAATAAGCAAAGAGAAAAATAAAATGTAGAAAGTGCAAATCATTATCAGCTTCAGGTTCATGAGAGAAGTTACATCCGTCAAAATTAGGAAGTCAAAATAAATGAAATTTCGTACAAATTCTTCAGACAAGCAATGCAGCTCAAAATAGCTCTACTTATAAATGACATGGCGATGGAGTTTCACATAAATAAAAAGCAAAACCACCAAAAAAACACCTCGCAGGTACCAACAATAAAGCCACCCATTTTCAGCCCACTTCCTGGGTTTTTTTTTTCTGGTTCATACTGTATATATAAACAGCAACAGGATTAATTAAAGTAATCTGAAACTTCTACGAAGAAGAAAAACTTGGGCTTCCAACATGTTTGCACTTACAATTATTACAATTTGAATGAAATTATATAGCCCATAATTTTCCCTTCATTTAACTTTTTACAATTTCAGGGAGCACTAAACTAGAGAAAAAAACACATTGAAGACCAAAGTTAAAAGGCCATGGTGCAAATTATTTACATGTTGCTGCAGATAATACTGTAATTTCCATGAAGGAAATATCTCAAACAAGTTGCAGAGGTCAGATACAATTTTGAATTAGAATTATAAAGAAATCATCCAAGGAAATCTTCATGTGAATCCTAACAATTAACTTGCCCTTCACATGCTCATTAAATATTATCAAAATCAACAAGAAGACAAGGATAAGTTATCAGTCATTATACAGGGAAAAAAACTAATCAATACCATTACCTTCTTCAGAAGCAGCTTTAATAGCATTGATATTTGCAGTCCCGTTGATTTTATACATGTAAGAGTTGGAACCAAAACCACCAACACAAGAAATCTGCAACAGCAACACTAGCACCAGTTACATTATGAAAACTTTGCATAAGGACTAAAACTGAGATAGTTAATCAGCCTACATATAAGAACAATAATCATCAGGAAACAAATAAAAATACCAGAAAAAGATGCAAGCAAAATTCTGAAACCATAGGTTGTCCTTGTAATAAAGATATCACCAATCCTACGAATGTTGTAATTTCAAGTCTCATCTCAGGGGAGGTAGGGAAGATTTGGAGAGAGGAAGAGATTGGCCTCTAATGCAGAACTAATGCGGCAAACAATCAGCTGCACTCCCACCCGTCCGGAAAACCATAAAACAAAAACAACTAGCTAAGCTTCATCTCAAATAAACTTAGGGTCCAATGCAGGTATCATTTCTTGCCCCCTATGTTCAATCTTATTGATTTTTTGACCTTCTGTAGCCCAATAATCTATCTTGTATAGCTGGTCTAAGAACTTTCCTTCTAACTTTATGGGATTTTAAGATCACATGGTATCCCAGTAGCATTTCTCTACTTTGACTCGCTGACATCCTAGCATTACATCCCCTTTCACTACTTCCTTTCTTATTAAAAATCGATCATAAATACTTAAAATAATCTCTCTTTTGTATGACAAGATCCTCTATTTTGACGATCCTAGTTCCAGTTATGAATGAACATTGTGCATACTCTTAAACTTCTCCATTTTATTTTAAACTTAAATAGTACAGTGAGTAATCTATTGCCCTTCTTTCTCCATCCCAACAACTGTAAGCGAAAGAAAAATGGAAGATGAGAGAATACATGAAAGCCCTAAGGCCAGAATAACTTTTTTTATTATCAAATAACTGTGATAAAACCAATGTTCAACCATTCTCTGCTAGTGTTATCATATAAGTTGACAGGTCAGGTGATACGCACAACTGAAGTTACTCCTTTTAGTGCATCCTTCCATGAGTCAGTTGAAAGTAGATTTCCTGAAAGAAGGAACATGGGAAATCGAAATGATTACAGGTCCAGTTATCTCTTTTCACAAAAGAAAACAAAATAACATGGCACTGCAACTAGCAGACCTTGATGCCAAGTCATGCGGTTAGCCCAAGGTTCTTGAATGGATGACCTACCCGATCTACAGAGGCAAAAACCAGTCTTGAACATCAAAATGGAAGCAAAACCGTAATCAAATGGCACAGCAAAACAGGCATTTACAACATATAATCCACAGAAAATGAATTACCAAATAGTTCCAACTGGAAATACTGATACATACTAACCAAAAAAGTCAGTGAACATACAATTTCCTATCCTTTGCATCAGGAAATTTATGTTCCACATATCAAATGATACCTATATCCTCCTTCTGAACTCGCTTTCTATGTCAAACTTGTTGAAACTTAATACCCATACATGGGTGCAGAAGAAGGTCAAAGGTAAACTCTCACCAAATCAGATAGTCCACCTTGAGCAACAGATCAAATCTCCATTTTCAAATCATTTATATACAATGAATAGCACAGCTGGTTTTTTGCAGAATATCGCATACGTCACATTGTAACGAATGTTAAGAATAAAAGATTGGAGAAATAGTTGTGACAACTTTTCTATTTAGACCACATATAATTTATATTAATTATGTCACTAAACAGAGAAGATAAGTCAACAACCATCCAGGTTCACTCAGTGTTTCACCCAACACGTGTCCTTGAAGAATACTAATGACCTCATGGATCATGGTTTTGAAAACATATTCTTCAGTAACTGGGATACTAAGTATTTCCCCATGTTAATGCCAAACAAATGATGATTGTATCTACTCATTCCTTAAGCCAAAGCAAAATGGGAGACATTCGGTGAAAAGATTATCTTCAAAACATACTTGAGCAACCAGATAGACAGAAGAATTTGATAGGGCTTCATAAACACCAAGTTGGCAGATGCATCAAACTATCTGAAGGATTATAATTATAAAAAATGAAATCAGCTAAATTGCAAAACGAGGCAAATACCTGCTGAGACTAGCAACTGCTAAACCATGATCTAAAGCTTCCTTGCAAACATGTGAACCGACAAATCCATTTCCCCCCAGGACAAGTAACTGAATTAAGAGTACCATTGTGAGGACAAATATCCATATACAAAGGGTATGTAATTTAAGCCAAATGTACCTTTTCTGTTGGAGGTGGGGGGACATCTACTGTCTCTGCTTCCTCAACCTTAAAGGGTTCATCAACTTTTGTAGAATCTTTACCGTCAGTATTTTTGTTAGATTCAGTAGATAAAAACCGTCCATTTCTTGAGGTGGATATATCTCTGTTTCAATAAGAGAGAATAAGATCAAATGATACAGATAAACATGCCTGAAGCAGGATATAAATGAGAATATGGAGGAAATGAAAAGGAGTAAAAGAAACACAAAGAAGTAAATTGAAGCATCTCAAGGTGATATGAACCATAAAACAGTCTACTTAATCCTACCCACAATTTATTCAATTATTTCTATTTCTAGGTCTTGATCTGATGCATGCTGTGATACATTTATCTCTGTCAACAACATCTGTCCTTTACTTTCAACTCCCAACTTGGCATAATCTAGATTCCTTAATGGATACTCATAGTGTTATTCCTTTCAAAATGACAAGGGATAACTCACTAGCCAAACCATCTATTTTTAAGTGAAACAAAGATTTCAGAAACCCTAGTGCTGCCTCAATATTCAAGCCAGAAAACGGCATGAGACTTTCATGATTTCATGTTTTCTGCTTGTCCCTTGTCATTCAGCAAGTAGTAATGGCTCATTTTTCTTCCTTGATCAATATTTGGCATTCACACTAGTGTATACCTTATTGAATTTAGAGTTTACACAAATTCCTTGCCAGGACTTGTTCTTTTGTTTTTTTCCTTTTCAAGGAGCTCTGAAGAGTTAAAACCTACTTTCATTATGAATACATTCTTCTGAAAAATATCATTATTCCTGTCGTCAAAACTTTGTCCAATATGTAGTAATTCAAACTATTAAGCGATGCTAAACTTTTTTCTCTAGTCCTCTGGTATTTCATTTGCTTTAGATTCTTTTGAGTCATTTCATGTAATTGAGAAGTCAATCTCCATCTGTCAAAAACATGCATTTCGTCCGAGACAGTTCATTCGTTGTGGGAAATTAGACCTGTTGTGGATAAAAATGTTCTTTCTAGTTCTTCAGCATTATCACAAAGCAAATGCTGTTAGATTCAACTATCTGCTACCATGCCAAATAGATAAGGAAATTTAATCTATACCTTCCAAGATTTGAGGTACTTATCTTTAACTCTATTGGCAGATCAGAGGAACAATATATGAATTGAATACTTTTTTCTTCATCAAAATTCTCATAGAACAAACATGGATTTCATACAACATCAGTAGTAAGATGAGCTGATGAACTTCAATACCAATTACTTGGTATAAATGACAGAGATGATAAGAAATAAACAATTTCAATGTCCTAAAGGGGTTAGCTTGTGAAAGCAGCTCAAGGCATAGAAAGCATTTAGAGTAATTTACTATTTTTCTAAAAAGAGGATAACTAGTTGTTCATCAATTCGTCAATTATCTTTACCAGTGTCTTACATGAAATACATCTATACACACCTTCCCAATGTTTTTAATATTTTTTTTTTTCTCCCAAACATAACCATGCAGTGCATCAGTTTACTTGACTCAGATGATAAGAAATAAACAATTTCAATGTCTTTAAGGGTTAGTTTGTGAAAGCAGCTCAAGGCATAGAAAGCATTTAGAGTAATTTACATTTTTTTTTCTAAAAAGAGGATGGCTAGTAATTCATCAGTGTGAATTGTTTTTACCAGTGTCTCACATGAATACATCTATACACACCTCCCATATTTTTTTAAATCATTTTTTTTTTTTTTGTTTGTTTCAAACTTAATCATGAAATGCATCAGTTTACTAGACTGATTACAGACATCCACAAGAGGATACAGCTTTGATAGACTAATTAACATTGCAGGCATTTTTGCCTCAAAAGCTACAAAGCAGGGCAAACAACACTTTTTATCTATATAGCTACTAAAGTCTATTCCATCCAAACCCTCCACTCAAGGAAGGGAGAAAAATCAGCAACTCAAAACAGTATTTTATGAACTCCCAAGAATTCTAGGAGTAAATCTTTACTCTTGTCTCTTCCTATCGTTACATATTTTTTCCCATTGTGGGTGTGGGTATGGGTATTAAAAGAAGGCGGGGCATGGGTCGTTAGATAGTGCTCAATTATCCTCTGATCAATAGACTAGCTAAATTTTTTTGACATTCCTTTATTATGGTCCATTGTTGTGTGAAACACAATTTTGTTTGATAGGAAATGTGTTAAAAACATACA
>CAIGRL010039330.1:0-11860 GCA_903798325.1 Fraxinus xanthoxyloides
CGAATTTGGCATTTTGCAGTAGATGTATCTGGATTGCTTGCTAGTCAATTAGTCGGCAGAGAGTTAAATTGCGTAGCTGATTTGAAAAAGAAGTTGACTGTTGGGGTTTATTAAGGTTGATAGCAGATGTGGTTTAAACACACCAAATAGCGTGTGGAGGTAGAAGGTAGAGTGGATGTGTAAATTTTTACATGAATCTGATACACTCGTCAATTCAAACTGGGGGTAGGAGGAAGAATGGCAATGTCATGATTTCAAAATAAAAAATTTACCCCAAAGTTTATGGACCTTGCAGAGGTGGTAAATGCAAATGCGAGACATTTGTTATCTAAGGAAGGGTTGAGGGATTTTGAGGTGGGCTAAACAACTGATGCTTCTTGGTTTAGCAAAAGCATCCTGTCTTGAAGTAAGTATTATCAATATAGATTGTTAACAATCATCCTTAACTGGAAAGGATGGTTGCAGTTCTACGAAGGAATGCAGTTGATATGCAGAAAGTCACCTGGAGGAGATACAAAATGTTATCTGGAAGAATTGTTAATATGTGAGAAACCATGAGATGGTGATCCAAAACTGTTAAGGGTTATTGGGTATTTAAGTAGCAAGTCTATAGAGTCTAGTAATAGCGAATCTTTGGATAAGATGGGGGCTTATGTGTCGGCACTGACTCTAGGGAGATGTAAGTAGAGGTGGGGCCCAACGAAAATGTCTTATTGTACACAAAGGGGAATTAAATTTACTGAACGAAAGAGTATAGATTGCACATTAGACGCTGAACTACAGTTATTCGTGTCACTGAACGAGATTTTGATTGTTATGGGGGATTCCCCTGACTATGAATCAACTTGAATAGCAGTGAATTTGGTAATGAAGGGTGAGAATAGTACTCTCAATTTTAATCGCAAAGAAATAAAGAGGGATGCTGAGTTCCTAGGGGTACCATTTGGCCAAGAGCAGGAAAGGGATAGGGATTTGTTGGTAAAAATTCACTGAAGATGGGATGAGAATGGAACTGGATTGAATCTACAATGAGAATATTTTTGTTTCAAGTTGTTCGTCACCTAATCGTACACATAGCTTGGATAAGGTGGGTCTGTTTATTTGTAATGTACTTGGCGTTTATTAATACTTACATCATTATTCTATGAATTTTTGCTTCCTTTTTGGCACACACCCATTAAAATTTGCACTTGTTAAAAATCAGATGCCAGAAATATTTTTCAACAGTCTCAATGCTTTAATTAACATATTTGAGTTCTGCTTTATCTGGTACTTTACTTAGTTTGGCTTTGAGTGAGAATTTCTAGAAAATTTTAACTTGGGACCATTTTTGCTAATGAAGTTTTTAGTAGCTTTTCAGTGATTGGGTAACTTTTGATGGGCCTTGTTAAGGAATTTTATTTATATGGACCTTGTAACATTAGCTCTGCCTATCAAGTAATTGATTATTATCATTTAAGACTCAAGCTCACCTGCGAAAAAAAAAAGAAAAAACCAAATCAAATAGGAGCCAACTTTACTACGACTATATATATTTACACTGTTACATCTTGTCAAATTTTGTGATAAGATTGTAATGTAGTTGTCTACATGTGACATTTATATAAAGTGCTGGTGCTGTGATCACCTTTTCACTGTGGGGTCCAGGAACTATAATTTTGCGGAACCCAAAATATTTCATTCCTTACATGTTCTTTTAACTGAGGTGTTTTACAGTACATAGTTATTAAACCTGAACCAGACCAATTGGTCAGGCGGCCAGGCCAAGGGAACCAAATTGGTTTGCACAGTTGAACCATTTAGCATTCCAACTGGTCAAGACCTGCATGAACCAGTTCAAACCCGGTAACCTGCCGGTTTTGAAGAAAACCGGTTCGGTGGAACCACTCCAAAACATTTAAGCAAAATGAAAATTACATTTTGGGAGGTTCAAACCCTGATGTTCTATGTGGTATGGTTGAATGCTTTCCACAATAACCAAAATATTGATCATAATTTATGTTTTATTGTTAAAATATAGAAGAAATGAATCAACGACCCATCAATTATAAATTTTTTTACACACACAGAATCCTTTAGTTTGAGAAATGTATTTTATCCAGATTTACGATCCAGTAGTGATCCACTTGTGTAACCATTGGCCTCATTAAGCAGACTCCCAAAGGTTGTCCTGGACTCCTGGTCGATGAATGGGTTGGGTCTATAACTATGCAATACATGTTACTTGTTGATGCTCCTCGTGGCTTCCTTTTGATGGTTATTAGGTTTTTCCATTGCTATAGACTTTCCTTGTTAAATAAAAACATTGAACCCCCACAAACACAATAACTTTTGTATCCTCCGTGTTCAGTCAGTTGCGGAAGCTGCAGAATATGTATGGGATTGTTATAGAAAAGACTTCGGAACAGATTATTCTGGACTTTTCAAAGCACTTTCTCATGATAACTATAACGTTCGAGTTGCTGCTGCCGAGGCATTAGCTGCCGCTTTGGATGAAAACCCTGATACGATACAGGTATATTCAAATCCATCTTTTCACTCTGTAATAAATGACCGATGTAGATTGCCTTACAGTTGGTGAATGCCTTCAGGAATCACTGTCAACATTGTTTTCTTTGTATATCCGTGATGCTGGATTTGGTGAGGATAACATTGATGCTGCTTGGCTAGGCAGACAAGGGATTGCTTTGGCTTTACTTTCTGTGGCAGATGTACTTAGAACCAAAGACCTCCCTGTTGTGATGACATTCTTGATATCACGGGCGCTGGTAATCATTTCTTGCTCACATTTCACTGTGTAATATGTACTTAATTTCTGACAATCATTTCTTGAATGCATTCTACAATTATTGGATTTATTTTCATTAATGGCCACCCTACTACTTTACCTATGGTTACATCATGTTTGTCTGTGGTATATAATTTATGGAGAGAACATGACCTTGTTACTTGATTAGTGGCATTCATGGTTAATTGATAATTAATGACTTGCGATAGTTTTTCTGACTTGGGTGACTGTAGAAAAAGTAAATCATTATGTAGTTTTTCTTTCACCTTACTGCTGTTCTGTTCTATTAACAGAGAAGCTGTAACACTTTCTTCCCTTTTTTCCCTTTCGTTTTTTACCATATCACTCTAAGGAACTTAGGTTCTGGCATTACTCTAGCAACTGGTGTATTGGGGGTTTTGAACACAATAAGTTAAATTATTAAGAGCGTGTTCGGTCGTGCTTAAATCCAATTAAAATTGAAAATATAGCCGTTATTGGGTCCCACTCGTCTAATAAAAGTCAACAATAATGACTAGTTTTTCAATTTTAATCTCTACCGAACACGCTCTAAATATCTGCAATTTTTGTTGGGCTGAAGGAGACATTGTCTTTTCCATCTTTACTAAGTAGATTTCCACTAACTTGATCTTTGTTTCTTATTTTTACTTTTTACTTTTTGAATTAAAGTGACACATGGTTTGATTCCTTTGAACTGCAGGCTGATGGTAATGCAGATGTCCGAGGAAGGATGATTGATGCTGGTATTACTATTATTGATAAGCATGGAAGAGATAATGTGGCGTTGTTGTTTCCCATATTTGAAAACTACTTGAACAAAAAGGTGAGTGCCCTACAAAGTTTCCCCAAGTCTTATGCTTCAAGAGTCTTAAACAATGTCATATGGTTAGGGTAGATGTTCATATTTATGTGATATTCTTTAAGAACCTCTTGCATCCAGTGATTACCATTGTATAGTGCTCCTCCTTTATTTAATTCAAGATATATATAAAAAGGGACAAGGATACTATTGAAAGCATTATAAAATCTTGTCCTTGTCTTGTTATTTACGTTTTATTTTGCAGGCCTCAGATGAGGAAAAATATGATTTAGTGCGTGAAGGAGTGGTTATATTCACTGGAGCTCTAGCAAAGCATCTGGCGGAGGTGTTAATACGCTCTTATGTAAATCTGTTGATACTAAATTGGGGGTATTATCTGAAATCCAATTTTTGTTAATGTATTTTTTGACAGGGAGACCCAAAGGTTCATGCCGTTGTGGAGAAGCTGTTAGATGTGATAAACACTCCTTCTGAAGCTGTTCAACGGGCAGTCTCAACCTGCCTTTCTCCACTAATGCTATCAAAGCAGGTGCATCAAGGCTCTTGCGAACGAGTATCAGTGTCATTTAATTGAATTTTGATACATTATTTTCCCCTTTGTTGAAGGAGATTTTTTCAAGGACAAAATTTAGATATATCATCTGGGAAAGAGAAATCACTTTATCATTTTTGAGTTTTCTGCAACTCCTGATCACATATTTCATTGATGCTATACTTTGCCTCTTTTTTTGTGGATACCTTATTTAATTGGGTTCCTAGTTCAGGCTTCTTTTTGGTGCTTTGTTTCTTGACTCTTTCATCACTTCCAACCCTCCATCTCTCCCCCGGAGTGGGACAACAAAACTACCTTCCCGCAAATGCAGTGTCAATGTTTTTCCTATTTATTAGTTCTAAAATCTACTTTGGGTTTTCCATTCAGAAATTGGTAACTAATAATGTATTTTTGGTTTACTAAGTTGGACTTTTTGATTTTTTCCCTTATCTGACACCTTAGTTAGAATCAGCTATTAATATCTGATTTCATGTTATTTGTGTTCTACATGTTCCTTTCCTTCTCTCACTTGTATTTAATTGCACCAGGAAGATGCCCCTGCTCTTATTTCTAGACTTTTGGATCAACTGATGAAGAGTGACAAATACGGTGAGCGTCGTGGAGCAGCATTTGGTCTAGCTGGGGTGGTTAAGGGATTGAGAATATCTTCTCTGAAGAAGTATGGCATAATCACAGTCTTACGTGAGGGTCTTGCAGACAGGTCTGTTCTAGGAAATGGTTTTGAGCTATTTTTGATTTGTCTTTCACTGTTTCCATGACTACTTCACCAAGACAAGAAAAATGAGATATCAAATATGAAGATGCTAATATATCTAGACTTTTCTGCGTTTTCACCTCTAAAGATTTACATTCTTGATAGACTAATAAATAATTACTTCTTCTTACTTTCCTTGACCTTGAAATTTCTTATTGTATTATAATATGATCTACAATCTTTGTAACCCCCCGAATGATGCGATGTGGTACAATAATCCTGTCTTATCTTGACTTTTAGTTTTCTTGGGAACTTGAAGGCTAGGAAATCTTGTAGGACGTTTAAGTTGGTGAAACTATGCGAAGTTGGAAATAGAGAATTTCTATAGGAATCTCTAGATGAATTAAGGATGCTAATGCAGGGATGCTGAGAAAGGGAAAGAGTATTGTGCATTGTCAAATTGCTGAAGGAACCTTTGGCTTCAGTGCTATGGTTAGGCGATGACATAACAATTAAGGATCCAGAAGAACGGTCAAATTTTAAGTTAAGAGTCATATTCGTGTGTGATATACATAGTGATAATGAGTTGGTGAAACTATGGGAAGTTAGAAACGGAGAATTTCTATAGGAATCTCTAGATGCAATTAAGGATGCTAATGCGGGAATGCTGAGAAAGGGAAAGAGTATTGTGCACAAATGCTTGTCAAATTGCTGAAGGAACCCTTGGCTTCAGTGCTATGGTTAGGCGATGACATAATCATTAAGGATCACGAAGAACGGGCAATTGTAAGTCAGGGTCATATTTGTGTGTGATATACATAGTTATAATATGATCAAGGATATACCATCATTTTATCCACGATTAACTATTATCAATGAATAGAATGGCAACCCATCTCCAAACCCCCCATATTTGATGTGAGGGTCGCCCTGCGCGTGGCGACCATGGGTCTTCAGTGTGTGGACCTCACTCAATGGACAATGTCACATGGGGCTCAATCAGATTTGAATCAAGGTAGGATGACTTGTGCTGCTACCGTCTCTGGCCGACACAACATTTCTCAAGTCGAGTGAAGCCAAAGAAAATCTTTTGCTACTGTGCGACAGATACCCAATGATTCTACATCTCAAAGGTTCGCATCTAAAGAGCCTTACCTTCACTTGGGCGAGCCTTCTATCAATCTTTGGATGGTGATGAGGCAATGCTGGTTGAGCCATTAAATTTACACTTGTTGGCAAGGCACTGGAAACCTAGCCCGATTGAAGTACACGGGAATTTTCTGAGATTCAGATTGTATGGTGACTTTAATCTTGGGAGTAATTGATGCCAACATATTTTGATACACCTACCTCATGAGGATGATGACTATAGTGGGATGTTCTTGCGTGGTATTTTTTTAATGGACATGTGACATCCAGCCTCAACATAAGACCCAGTCACACCTTTATGGATATCTTTCCCCTTATTGCATGTACATATGCGGTTCTAAGGAATTCTTATTTGCACTATCTAAGACAGTGGGGGTGCCTTTGAAGATTGACAAGGCATGTCTGACTTACGTAGACCCAGCGAGGCTAGGGTTTGCGTGGAGGTGAATTTGGAGTTTGCGCTCCCTGATAGAGTTTGGATAGAGAGGAGTAACAACTGTGGTTTTCGACAAACAGTATTATACGAGAAGAAGCCTGATTTTTGATGTAAGTGTAGACATATGGGGGGTGTCGATGGGACTAAAAGTTCTTGGGTTCAAATTCCAACTTTAAGTATCGTACATATATTTTCTTACAATGATTGGATTTTCAGTCCAATTATTTATTTATCAACTTCACGAGTTACATAGAAATTTTTACTATTTTGGTTTCAGTGAGAGAGACATTAATTTATCCCAACAGAGGCTATCTAACTTGCAACAAACATACACAATTACCAGTTAAATGTTAGAGCACTGATTGCTCGTATTGCATCTATTTTTGCTTCCTTCGAAGCCTTTGTATATCAATATTTTCTCTGTACTTCATCTTTTTTTGATGGTTTGACATAGAGAGTGAGTCTTGTTATCTAGTTTTTAAGGTAACACGACTTTGATCAATTTGCCCAAGCCTGTCACTCAGTTGGACAGCATGACATTGCATTTGCTTTCAAACTAGGAAATAATCATGTAGCTGAAAAGTCTATTATGTTTCCTTATGTATCATCCTTTCTTATACACGATTGTGTCACTTTTGCCACTATATTAGTATACTTCACTCTAAACCTGAATAATATGCATCTTTTGTATTTTGGATTTTTGAATCTTTCTGGGTTGTTCTTTTTGCACCTTCTATTGCCTACACTCATGTATATGACTGTTTGTTTCTAAGCTATTCCCCATCTTATTAATCTTCTTGTTTCTTTAACTTAATATGCGCAGAAAAGCTTGTCTTCAAGTTCAATTTTCATTCTTGGATATTTAATATTTTTTTTTATTTGAGTTTGCAGAAATTCTGCTAAAAGTAGAGAAGGCTCTTTACTGGCATTTGAGTGTCTCTGTGAGAAACTTGGAAGATTGTTTGAGCCGTAAGTGAAAATGAATTTGAGAAGAAATACTTGTGCTTTTCTATTGTTTACTAAATAGAACTTCGAACTCTTTCAAACCCTTCCTCTCTTAGGTATGTGATTCAAATGTTGCCTCTACTTCTGGTATCTTTCTCTGATCAAGTTGTTGCTGTTCGAGAAGCTTCTGAGGCTGCTGCTCGTGCAATGATGTCCCAACTTACCGCTCAAGGAGTGAAACTTGTTCTTCCATCACTTCTTAAGGTTCCATTTTTCATATGTTCTTACAGATGCAATCTTGAAAGATTAATGGCAATAGAACTTTAATTTCTTGGAATTGTTTGTGAATCATGATATTTTAGTGGCAAAGTTAAATATCCAAGTAATGGATTTCCCAACGTAATAAAGTCTAGAGAGAGAAATGTTATTGTTGGGAGTAATTTGAGCTTATATTCTCCTCTCCCAACCATTTAGTAATGGATTGATGATTCCGAAGTAGAATATTTCTGAAGTTAACAAAGTTGGTAACATCTAAAATTCAAATCTAGAACTGGTCGAATAAATCTGTTAAAATAGAATTCACCTATTGATGGCCATGGAAAGATAGATGGAATTAGTTTTCCTGGTCCATAGTTTTGAATTGTAAAAACTTGGGCTCGTGTACTGATCGTAGTCCCATTTTTCACAAGAAGTCTGGTCTCTTATTTTTCAGTGACCTATTGTTATGCATCTGCTATATATCTCAATATAACTTAACAGATGAAGTAAAAGATATTTCCTAGTAGATGTTTTATTTGTTATAGATGACATGATTACAATCATTAAAAATATAAAAATTTATGTGACTCTGAGAAAATAGAAGGAAAATCAACCATGAAAGTCCTTACCGCCGTCCTTCAGAAACCCTATTGTTTGTCTCTTCGCAACACGTTAAGAAGATAGTCGAAACCACCAATTTCTACCCCTGAGGCTTTTGATTGAAAACGAAAAATGAATGAATGAGCAAGAGAACTTGGTTGTGTATGAGACTCATGGGTAACTATTTCGTTTAATCATGTCAGGGCCTTGAAGATAGAGCCTGGAGAACAAAGCAAAGCAGCGTGCAACTTCTTGGTGCTATGGCTTATTGTGCCCCACAACAACTGTCTCAATGTCTTCCGAAAATTGTTCCGAAGTTAACGGAGGTTCGTTTCAGTATATCTAACTCATTTGACTTTATATCGTTGGCTGGCTCCTTCTGTTTTCTATCTTACTTTTGCAGTTAACTGCAACCCCTAACATATGTTGAAAGTCATTTTATTTGCTGCTACATTGATTACACGGCAGGTCCTAACAGATACTCATCCCAAAGTTCAGTCAGCTGGGCAGACAGCCCTTCAGCAAGTAAATTTTTTAATCGAGTTTGAATCACGTCATTTTTATGGGCCATTTGATATCATTAACAATCTTTTCTTCATTTAGGTTGGAAGTGTGATAAAGAATCCGGAAATATCTTCACTTGTCCCCACTCTTCTGATGGGTCTCACAGATCCCAATGGTTATACAAAATACTCCCTTGATATTCTCCTCCAGGTAAATACATTTACAACATTTGTGATGATGGTTTTGCGCCCCACTCATAATTGTGATTTTAATTTCTTGTATGATTTTTGCAGACGACCTTCATTAATTCGGTTGATGCCCCTTCCCTTGCACTCTTGGTACCGATAGTTTATAGAGGACTGAGGGAAAGGAGTGTTGAAACAAAGAAGAAGGCTGCCCAAATAGCAGGAAACATGTGTTCATTAGTGACAGAACCAAAGGATATGATTCCGTATATAGGCTTGCTGCTTCCTGAAATAAAAAAGGTACCCTTATCAAAAACTGAAGTAACACACTTAGATTAATAAATTTTTGGGTTAGAAGTTTGCTTATTTTTAATTAAATAGGTTCTGGTGGATCCAATTCCTGAAGTTAGATCTGTTGCTGCCAGAGCCATTGGTTCTCTTGTAAGGGGAATGGGAGAAGAAAACTTCCCTGACCTTGTTCCATGGTTATTTGACACTTTGAAGTCTGATGCTAGTAATGTTGAGCGGTCTGGCGCTGCTCAAGGACTGAGTGAGGTTAGATATACCTTACAAATTTTTCTAATTAAATTTTACTTTTTCTTGAGTGTATGTATAGTAATTGCCACTGTGATGGATGTAACTTCGATTTCTTTGTAAGCCCCCGTTCTTTTCTCGTATTTATGTGATGAATACAATACTTACTCGTAAGAAATAGAGATCGAATGGAATCTTTCTTACCGTGGGAGAATATCTCAAAATGACCATTTCCTAAATTGTATACAATCTGGTTCATATAGAAGGTTTTCTTTTGGAATCCGGGAACTGGCTTTAGTTGGCTTATTATTGGACTAGTTAAGATAGAGCCTAGTTTGCTATAGAAACTAGGCAGAATCTGACTTATATTTTAGGATGTCTTTCCCAATTTGAATTTGATATCAGTTTGCATGTATTCCAGGTCTCAGTTGTTTTCAGTTTCCCTTTTTACACATTTTTGGTAAACTACCTCTTTTTTTACCTTTGCCCCTTCACAAAAAGTATTCCGCTTTTATTTATATACATATTCAGTTGCAATATATCTGTAATACAATTATATATAATTCAACTTGGTGACAAGTTTTGTAGCTTTGTTATGTCTTGTATCATTTGCTCGAAAGATCCATATTAACACCACCAGGTTTAGAGTTGGCCATCGAAATTCATTAAATTTTCTAATAGAATTGTCAAACTGAGCAGTATGAATTTATTTGATGGCGCACAATTATGAGTTCCCGGAGAATGTATCTATTTGATTGTTTAACAATTGGTTCGACATGTCTAATTTGGAAACTCATTTTTAATCTTCCTTTAAAAGGTCTTCCGAGTTTAATTTACCTCTGTGGTCCAACACTATTCTCTAGTCTTGTATAGTTGTTAAAAAATGTGGGAACACTGATATTTGCTAGGATCTTATAACTTTGTTATAGGCTGCTGATATAACTATGGTTTAAAACAATGTCACTAATTGCTTTATAATTTTACTGTATCGCATCCATGGCTTCTTGCATTACTTTCTCCATACACATTACTAATTCTTCTAGCTGTGATCTACTTGTAATCTGATCATGGTGATCCTGTCATTTTATAACAAATTCTCTAAAGTTCAACTGCGTTGCTCTGGCCATTTTGTTCCATAATTGGTGGTGTTTCAGATGATGATTGATGCTACGATTCTATAAATATGAATTTCCTTGAGAGAGTGCATTTAGAAAGCGACAATCATGCTTGATATTTTATGAAATAAGCAGAAAGAGAGAAGGGAAGGGAAGGGAAGAGAGAATTCTGGAGGAATAAAGCACAGTGGATAGAGAGTGAAAGAATGTTCTTACTCCGATGTCTCACTACTTTTCACGAATAAAAGACAACACTGTAATTTATATCTCTTAACAGATATCACCACTTAGGCACACTGCGTTTTTCAGACATCAGTTCCTGTTTATGGTAAGCTTGATCTCAGGCTCTTTTACCCAAATACTGACTGCTTGTGGGTCTAATTTGTGAGTTTGATGTATAGCTTATTGATCCCTCTAGGCATATGTTAGAAAGTCTCTTATTTATTTTTGTTATACATAGATGTTTTCTTTGTATTTCTGTTATATTATTTTCAATATTTTTTACTTTATGTTACATGTTTATATAATTTTTTGTGTCTCTCCAGGTGTTGGCGGCACTTGGGACTGAATATTTTGAAGCCATCCTTCCTGACGTCATTCGGAATTGTTCTCATCCCAAAGCTTCTGTTCGGGATGGCTACTTAACGCTTTTCAAGGTGAACATAAATAACTAAATGGTTCTGCTTTTTTCTCTCTTTGTACGTATGTATTTGAATGTGTATACCTGCACGCACGTACTTTCATGGACTGTTATATTTTCATAATATTTCTTCTTTTTTTGTAGTATCTTCCTAGATCTTTGGGTGTCCAGTTCCAGAACTATTTGCAACAAGTTCTGCCAGCCATTTTAGATGGTAAGTTTGTATGCCTACCTCATCTCTTTTCACGTCTTAATGCACACATGTTGTGTTTATGTTTTGTTTTTGTTCATTAGATGGTATGTGCTCTGCTCTTAATTATAATTTTTCTACCTCTAGTTGAGTGGGAATTCTCTCTAGCGTAGACAAGTACTTTTGCTTCCTGTTAACCCCTAGATGTTGAGTCTGCTGCCCCTCATTTTGTTGTTTAAGCATCTTGGAGTCACCTACTTTGTTTGGAGCTATTTCTTAGTATTTCATCTGCTTATATTGTCCTCCAGGCCTAGCTGATGAAAATGAATCTGTAAGGGATGCTGCACTCGGTGCTGGCCATGTTCTGGTGGAGCATTATGCAACTACGTATGTGCTCTTTTTTGTTCTTGTATTTTGATATTCCCTGGGATAAGGGGGGGGGGGGGGGG
>CAIGRL010039353.1:0-15767 GCA_903798325.1 Fraxinus xanthoxyloides
AAGTTGGGGGGCACGTGCCCCTCCAGGACCCCCCTTGGGTCCGCCAATGCTGAAGCTCGTAGCAGAGATGTGCCCATCTTCCTGTCAAGTATATTCCAATTTTTCCATCTTCTTTTTATTTTTTATCCTTGGTATCCAATTGACGTGATTTTCTTTTTCTTATGATTTTGCCAATTGAATCTATGCGATAATGCGGTTTCATTTATTTGAAGTTGGATATAGCACATGCCATTGGTATGACTTTTATCATGTTTTAAAATTGATATAGCTATTGGAGCTGTATAAATATTGAAATGGCTAAAGATTGTTTTTTGGTGGACAATGTTTGATCAATTAAGGTGCCATGTAATGGAGGTGGAATCTTTTGAGAATGTAGAATTTTCCAAATTGCTCAATGATTGGTTTGTTAGTATCAAGGTGAGCTTCTTATAAGAAGTTCATTTATTTTCTTAAATGTAGTATGAATGCTTTAATAAGTTCCCTTGACAGGTCGATCGAGAAAGACCAGACGTCGATAAGGTATGCTTTGCATCCTAGTATCAGTTCATCTAGCAACATTTATTTTCTTAAATGTAATATGAATGCTTTATCAATTTTAATTTCATGCTCAAAATTGTTTCTTATTAATCTGGATTTTTTTTTCTGAATGTATATTTTCGCTTTGCTGCTCATGCATTGAAGCAGTTGTGCGGGAATAGGTTTTGGGGGGCCTAATAAAGAAAGCTTGTTACTTCTCTAATGGTACTAAATGCATTTTTGAAAAGTAATTGGCTTGGCAATTTCCCTTGTTGAATGATGGCATTGGTTAGAAAAGGCATAATAGAACCTTGAAATTAACCTGCCATTTTTATTGCTCATAAAATCAATTTCTTGTATCTAATCTTGTGCTTTGCTGAGGTCTGGGAGCTTTCATTTCTCTCCAGGTGTACATGACATATGTAAAGGCTTTATATGGTAGTTGTGGTTGGCCACTTAGTGTCTTCCTTTCACCTGATCTGAAGCCCCTTGATGGGTGGGACGTACTTTCCTCCAGAGGATAAATATGGAAGGCCTGGATTTAAAGCCATACTCATGTAATGCCTTTAGTAATATGTAGTTTTTGGTGTTGATGGTACACCAATCTTGCAAAATGAGGTCATGGAATTATCCCTCTTGAACCCATTATCATTTTATCTTTCAGGAAGGTGAAGGAAGCTTGGGGCCGTAAGAGAGATGTACTTGTCCAAAGTGGGTCTTTTGCAATAGAGCAATTATCAGAAGCATTATCAACTGCTGTGAGACTAGATAAGCTACCAGATGGGGTTCCACAAAGGGCATTGAAGCTATGTTCTGAAAAGGTAAAATTTGCTGAGGTTGAAGATTTTTTGCTATCATCGAACAAGATCTATTGATTTTTTGAAGTTGAATTTGAAGATATACTCTTTGAAATTCCACAGCTTGGGTAATTTTCCTTCAGTCAATTACCACTGCCATCTTTTTCTGCATTGTTTTATTCAGAAAATTAAAATTGAAAGGGCTTTGTTAAGTTGAGGAGTTGTATTTATAATGTGTTATTTCTTTTATGTTTTCGTGTTGTAATTGTAGTTTAGCTTCTTAATAGTAGGCTTCATAATCATTTCAATTCTGTTCCATTATTGAATTTGTTTACTTCACTTATAACTTTATCTGAGCCTATGTTTGGCTCATGTTTATAAACAACAATCGGGTCACTTTTTATCCCCACATTTTGAGTGATACACCCACTTATCCACCCGTCACTTTTATCTATTTATAACTTGAATTGTTCATAACGCTTCCCAAACATGCTTACTTTTGAATTGCTATAGTTAATATTGCTTTGTTCTGCAGTTGTGGTTCCATTATAAACCTGCCTACTTTTGAATTGCTATTGTTAATATTGTTTTATTCTGTGGTTGTGGCTCCATTAGACTGATATGTTGGTTTCATGAAGTTCTAACTCTGTATAAGTCCAGTGATATGCCATGTGTCTAGAATCTCTAGATCATGCTTTATATCCGGTGATAAGATATAACACCATAACTTGTGCTTGGGTTGTTTGTTTTCTTACATAAACCAATAAAATCCTTGCCATGATACGGATACCTCAATCAAAATTCCTAATGCTTCATAGAGTTTACTAGTATCTAACTTCGTGTTTAATTTTTTCTTGCTGACAGTTTCGATTCTAAGTATGGTGGGTTTGGTTCTACTCCAAAATTCCCTCGACCATTTGAGGTCCAGTTGATGCTATCATTCAAAGAAGTTAAAGGAGACAGAAATCGAATGGAGCTAAGGAAGATTTAAGCATGGTGACCATGGCATTACAATGCATGGCCAGGGGTGGTATTCACGATCACGTTGGTGGTGGTTTCCACAGATACAGTGTGGATGAACGTTGGCATGGTTAGTTCACCTCATTTATTAGGTCTGTTAGACCAAAACTAGTGGATGTTTACTCATTGTGTTAACTGAGTTGTCAAGGGAACTCAAATTCTTTGCAGTACCACATTTTGAGAAGATGTTGTATGACCAAGGGCAACTTGCTAATGGCTATCTGGATGTCTTTTCCATCACAAAAGATGTGTTTTATTCTACCATGTCTCAGGATATTCTTGATTATCTGAGGAGAGATATGATTGGTCCTAATGGTGAGGTCTTTTCGGCAGAAGATGCTGATAGTGCAGAATCTGAAGGTGCTACTAGGAAAAAGGAGGGTGCTTTCCATGTTTGGACCAGTAGTGAGGTACTTACTTTTTAGTTGCTGGTTTTGTTGAGGAGACTTTAGCCTTACGTGGTGAATTGTTATTACTCCTCTCTAGTAATGGTAGCTAGCACTGATCTATGATTGACAAGTACCTCCCATTCTGTTCTATATTAAGTGTCATGTGCTGATAATTGTTTTACGAGGCACAAAGTTTCCTTTTTGTGATCTTGAATTCTTCACTTTTATTATGTCTATTGGAGTTTCTTTAGGTGTGTCTGCATCACTATTCGTTGAATGGATCATGATTCTCTTCATCTTGAAAGGTTGAAGAGGTACTTTGAGAACATGCAAATCTATTTAAAGAGCACTACTACATTAAACCAACCGGTAACTGTGATCTTTCAATTGTGAGTGATCCACACAATGAATTCAAGGGTAACAATGTGCTTATAGAGAGAAATAGTACTTCTGCAATGGCATCAAAATTTGGAATGCTTGTGTCCTTTGAATCCTTATTTTGCTCAAAATATACTATCCGCAGATCAGAAGAATGCTGATCTATGTCAAGGAATGCAATTACACGACTTCCCATTGGCAAGTTTTTGGCCCTGCAAGTGGATGGCTTTGAAACTATTGCAAGTGTGATGCAGATATTCCACAATCCAAGAAGTTGTAGGGTGCAGTCACTCGTGTGAGCTGGTCCACAGGTTTGTATCGAAAAAAAAAAAGAGATCTCGAGAAAAAAAGAAGAGAAAAAGTTAAACCTCGTATGGTCGGTGCAGTCCTATAGACACATCTTTGGTGCTCGTAGATGAAATAGTTCTTGCAGAGTACCATGACACTGCTCTTACCAATGGGGACACCTTGGGACATCATCTGTTGAATGATTTGGGATTTGGTTCTCTCAATTGGAATAGTTTTCTTTCTATGCAACTCTATTGTGTCCATTGATGTGTAACTGTAACTATAGGCTAGTATGATCTCATTCGTACCAAAGAAGTTGGCTAAGCAAGAGACAGGGTCGAGTAAATATTTAGAACGTCTTGTGATATTTTTTGTGAGTTTTATATAAAAATTATAATTTTTCTGTTACATCTCTTCTAATTTTTTCCATTTTTCTGTTATAGAGAAATAGAAAATTATTTGAAAAGGACTGAAAAAAAATTATGAAATAAACAAGAAATATGAATACTCATGGCAACTATCTCAACCACTGGACAATTGCATTGACAAAATTGACCTTCATTTGAGTGGTCATACTTGTGGAATTGCATTATGCCCACATGTATGCAATGACATTTCAGTCAAACCAGAAAGGAATTTGGTCCAAGTCTTCTTTTCTGGCCAACCTCATCCAAACAGCGACCCTTTCGAATTTTATATTTGGCATCATTAGAAACACCAAACATTAGACCATTTAGAATTTAATATTTGGCATAAGATAACTGTAAAATTTATGATATTGTTTAATCTTATAATATAACGTAATAATAAAGAATAAAAACCATATAGAAAATAGGTTACAAAATTAGCAATTACGTAATTTACATCGGTCACAATTAAATTTTTTATTATATCTAAAATTAAGTGAATTATAAAAATTAACTTTATCCACTCTCGATTTCCGACTCCTATATTACACTTGCATTTTCCTCATTTTCCCCCATAGCCATTACTTATATAACTAAGCTCATGTTCTATAGAGATTAAAATCAAATTTTTAGTAGATTTTGATAAAAGTTGATGAAATATAAGATTAAAAAGTTATGGAATCCTATGAAATATGTGGTTAAAATTAATTGTTGACTTTGACTCGAAATTTTAATCAAAACCAAACATGGGCTAAACATTTTGTAAGCATTTGTAATTAGAAGTAAACGACTGTCAAATTGATTAACTTACAAGAATATTTTCATCTATATTTTATTGCCTTTGTAATTAAGCACATGTTTGGCCCCATTATTATACATTATAACAATAGGAATAATAATTTTTTTAGAGAATATGTTATTAAAAAAAGAAAGAATTTTTTTGGATTTACGTATAATATTATTTTATTAGAGAATGTGTGGTTGATGAGACAAAAAAAAAAGAATTATAATGTAATGGAAAATAATAGGAGCCAAACGGGGAGCTAAAAGAGATGGAAAAAATAGGTAATTTCTATTTTTAAGAAACCAAAAAATAGTAATCCATTAAATTAAAATAACATTAAAAAAAAAAAATGGAAGAAGAAGAAGCTGCGGATGTACACCAATACCAGAATCTCTCTCATTTTCCTATCTTTATACTTTTCTCTGCTCATGGTTTTTAGATCGTAATATGATCTAACTTATTCAGTATACAATCAATGATTGTGACACTGAATTCTCAAATTCACACAATTCTAAATTAATTATATGTTTATGCATTTACATATATTCATATTCAAATAACTAAAAAAGGTTTAGGTGAAGGTATTGAAGTATATGCCTGATCAGGAGAAAATATTGTGGGGGTTTTTCTGGTTTTCAATATTCTCAATTGGGTTGTTGAGACTTTAGGAGAAAAGTAACCGGTGGCTTGAGAGTGTGAAAAAATAAAAAATAAATAAATAAATAAAATCTTACCTTTATTGGGAGTTTTGATATTGTATTGGTTTTTACCTGAATAATATTGATGATTTCTGTGGTTAGTGGAGATGGGAGAAAGGGGTTAGGGTTGGGTCAAGGTGAGGAAGAAGCTGAGCTTGAAGAAGGAGAGGCTTATTGTAATCCTACTGAGAATGAGAATGAGGATTCAAACATTGACCCTGATATTGCTCTGTCCTACATTGTAAGTCTTTCTATTTCTCTCTATTATGTATTCACTTTTCTTTGTGTACGAGTACTTTAGTTTTAAAAGCTTATGTATGTAATCTTGGGTTGAATTGCTGTTATATAGGGTATATCATGATGACTTGGCTTCTATATTTGCTTTGTCTTGTTTTGATCAATTTGTCTAATTGGATTAATTAATTTTTTGATTAGTTAAACTCCATCAATGCTCTTTTAGTAACTTGGTGTGGCAGATAGTTGTTTGACAAGATCAGGTTAATAAAAGGAATTATACATTTATGCTTTGCATAATATAGGTCACATTATCTGCGTATTTGGAGTAATTCAATGCTCATTCCATACGTAGTTGAAAAAGGTAAAGAAATCTTGTTTATGGATCTTTCAAGATGTCTGTTATACAATGACTTTCTGAACTTTAGAAGTGGTACAGACTAGGATAAAGATAATTAACTTGTATGCCATAGGGCTGTGAAGTTTAATTTCTGTTAGCTATCATCTTATTTTGATTAATTTGTACTGTCTTGAAGGAGGAAAAACTCCAAAACATTTTGGGGCATTTTCAGAAAGATTTTGAAGGTGGAGTTTCAGCTGAAAATTTGGGTAAGTTAAAACTATGCACAAGATATAATGAAAAATTAGAGCCACATTAATGTGGTTTCCTTGCATGAAGTGTTGATTGGGATTTGAATGCTAAACAGGAGCGAAATTCGGCGGCTATGGTTCATTTTTACCTACATATCAAAGGTCTCCATCTCGATCTTATCCAAGGAATTCACAAGAAGTACATAACAATGATGCTCTGAAGTCCCCTAAAAGGTTGCATTTAGAGGTAGATGCTTCTAGATCTAAATCTGTATACTTACTGTTACCAATATTTCACTTGAAGAAGGAACTAGTATGTTTATTGGTTTCCATAATATTTGTGGTTACTTGAAAACTTTGTGTTGTAATACAGGATGGAAGACAAAACTCATTAGCTTCATCAAGTGTGTCTCTGTCAGCAAGGCCTCAAGCAGCCATGGGGAAAACAGCATCATTCTGCAATTTGCTTGAAGGCGATGTCATACATGCCAAAGAATCAACTTTGAATTGCAGACCTGTTAAGAGTTCTGCCAATCCTTCTGGCAAGAGAACTCTGAAAGTTAGAATCAAAGTTGGCTCTGAAAACTTGTCCACACAAAAGAATGCTGAAATCTACAGCGGACTTGGTCTTGATGTCTCCCCATCGTCTTCTTTGGATGACAGTCCCACAAGTAGTGAAGGGTTATGCGGTAACATTCAGGATGTACCAGATAAATATCCTACTAGTATTCTTCAGGTGAATCACTTTACTTCATTCTTGATCTTGACTTCTGAGCTTTTTATTGTAACGGCTAGGTTTTCTGACTTTAAGTAATTGCTGCACCGGAGCAGATGATGACATCATTACCCGTGGACCTACTTTTATCCCCTCTATCTGAGGATCTGATTCACCTCACTAGGAAAGGAAAGTTTAGGGGAAAGAGTGAGCATATACCTGTGGACAAGGCAAGCTTAAATAGTTCTGGGATGTCAGTTGATAGATCTCATTTCAGTATGAGTAATCAGAAAGTTTTAGAGCACAAGAAATGGAACTCAGCTGAAAAGGACGATGCTTTTTTCACAGAATTAACGAGTAAGAAGAACAAGGGTGGTCTGGGCAATATCCGCTTTCTGTTGAAGAAGGAAACTGATATGGACATGTTCAGCTGTGAGAAACTTGTTGCCGATGCTTTGAAGCTCCCATTGCTGTCAAATTTAGAACATAGCATTGCGGATCCTACAAAATGTACTTCTAGCGAAGCAGTCGATATTCCTGTGACTTCTATTCATGATAAGGTGAAAGAAGAAACCTTCTCTGAAGTTACAGTGAAGGGACTTCTTGAGAGGGCATCTGCCCAAGATATAGGCAGGGTCCAGAAGTTGGATGGGAGGCTGGGTTCATCTGGCAAGGTTTTGGAAAATAAAAAAGATGTACCTGAAACAGAAAAGGCTTATTTTTCAGCTTGTTCTGAGTCAAATGTCCGTGAGGGGAGAAACTCTTTTACTGGTGAAGCTGCTGGCCCTACAGAACATTTAGTAGTTGAGAAAGGAAAATCCGGCTGTGAGGAAGGCATAAAACAAGCTCTTAAGAAGATGTCTTCGGTGAGCAAAAAGAAATCTAAAGGAATTCACCGTCAGGGTGCTCAAGGATCTGAAGTATCAAAAGATCATTCTATGATTGTTTCTTCTATACTGCTTAAAAGTGGGCAGAGCTCTCATGCTAATAGTCCGATTTATAAAAATGGTCAACTCAATCTTCAAAAGGACCAGGGAAAGACTAGAGACAGATATATAAATTTCTTTGGAGACTTGGAATTTGAAGAAGAAGATAAAGACTCAGTTTCAGGGGAAATGACTTTGGCAAGAAAGACGAAAGATTCTCAGCTAATTGAAAAAGGTATTGTTGAATGTCACAGCATGACAAAAGAGAAACGCGAAGATAAAAAAGCCAAAAAGCCATCTTCTGGAGAGGAATATACTAGGGGAGCTTCTAGTGTGGCACCTCCATCTGGAAATGGACCCATTTCAGAAGCTTCGGCAACAACAGTGGTTCCTCTAGTCAATGAAGATTGGGTTTCTTGTGATAAATGTCAAAAATGGAGACTTCTTCCACTTGGTACAAATCCTAAGAGTCTTCCTGATAAATGGCTCTGTAGGATGATGACCTGGCTGTAAGTTCTATCAATCTTATATTTCTATCATCTTATATAGTGACATTTGGTTATATGACAACTGGTTTTGGCCGAGGGAAAAGAATAATGTAGTTTACATCTAAAGTTACCTCTATAATCATTAAACTGACAAGTGAATAAATTATCAATCTAGAAATGCCATCCAATAAGGCAGCCCAAAATATTGTACTACTATTAAAATACCCAGAGTTTTTGAACTGCATGTACACGTGTATGTGAGAGTACTTCTGTCCTGATGATCTACTGTTGTAAAATTTCCCTAGGCCTGGAATGAACCGCTGTAGTATCCCAGAGGATGTGACAACTAGTGCTTTAAGTGCCCTCTACCATCCAGTTCCTGCTTCAGCTCCTCTCTCTGCCAGTCAACCCAATCGGCTTAATTATCCTACTGGGATTTCGTCAGGACAGTCCTCAATTTATGCTAGTTCTCCTGGTCAAAATATCCAGAATATAGTTTCTCAAGATACAATTATCAGCCGGAAGAAAAACCGTGTGTTATCAGATGCCACATGTTCAAATGATCTGGACGCTCACAATTCACAATCTCAGAAGAAGAACCTTCAAACTTCAGGCAATAGCAGCATTTTGGATGGAGCTGCCGACTTTCCTGTTGATTCACGTGGACAGCAGTATTTGCGCCAATCTAGTAGTGCTGCTGAGAAGAATGAACATCGTAAAAAAGAGGACAGAGTATCCCTTGACAATTGTTATGATAAAGGTATTATTAAGTACTTCTTTTTCTTTATCTAGTGATAATGCGCCCTACTTTTATGAATGTATAAATGGAGCTCAGTTATGAATTTTGGAATGTAGTAATCAACTCCCCCTTTTTAGCTTCTTGAACTGCTCTATCTGGAGTTCTGTAAATTGTCTTTAATGTGACTGTTTATAGGGACAAATTCAAAGATAAGGAACAAGAGAGAGTCTGGTTTAGATTGTTCTAGAACTTCTAAAAGAACTAAATGTGAGGATGTAGATGATGCAGCTTTCTTCAAAGCTGGTCGTAGCTCAAGCAGTTGTTTGTCAAACAATGCATCAGGGAATGATCGGCACTGTAAGGATGCCAGAATTGACAAGAAAAAGAATGTAGCTTTCTGTAAGAATTCAGAATTCAATGTTCCAGGTACTTCAGATGATGGTTTCTGGCGTACAAGCAAACATGATGATAAGGATACTGTTAAGAAGAGGAAAGGGAAGGAACATCATGTTTCTTGGGTTCTTTCAAGTGCAGGACCACACACACTAGCTGCTGGGGATTTCTTGGAAGAAACCTGTGAAAGTGACTATTGGAAAGAAAAGAAAGCAAGAATTTCAACATCTGGGGGAAAGGACACTGGCCGAAGCAAAGCCAATGTAGGAAAAGAGAGCGAGGACAGGGGTACAACAGACCAGTATATTGGCCAAAATCTAAGTAACACTCTACCTAAATGTACTGTAGAGGTTACAGATTATTTGAGTAGTGATATGGGTTCTTTACATCCTTTTGCTGCAAATTCAAGCTCTTCCAAGGTATCGGGGTCCCGTAAAAGCAATCACGGTGGACAGGAAGTGAAAGGCTCGCCAATTGAATCAGTGTCTTCATCTCCTTTGAGATTTCCTAACACCAATAAGTTCACATCAACAGGAAGGATCCTTGTTGACAAAGTTAATTTTCATGATCCTGGCTCACTGACTTGTACTAGTCCTGGAAGATTTTTGCATGGTGAAGATGGTAGGAATGATCGATCAGGGATGGTGGAAAAAAGTGCAACTCTTACCATCATTAATCATATTACTGATGTCGATGATGGTCGCCTAGGTCAAGGTAATCAAAATGCTTGTGAAACACATACTTCAGAGAAATACCAAGACGAAGAAGGAAGAACTGCCAATCATTCTCAAGTTAATGGGTCTAATTCAAAGAAGTCGTGCAAAGGGTTCTCATCATGTTCTAAAGACAAGAGTCGCAGTTCTAGATCTGACAGAGATAAAAATATGAACCAGGTTTCTGATTCTTCCCGTGAATTAGATCACATGAAATTGTATGAGGAAAAACCTAAGAGTGGAAGGAACAAATTTGATGGGAAATGTACCACTCCTGACGAGGCTAAGAAATCTTTCTTTCTCAAGGAAGATGCTTCTGGAGGAATGTCGAGAGAGAGTAATAAGGGAAAAAGTCAACTAAAAGTCGGAAGTCTTGACGGTTCAGATAGTAGACTAGATGTTATGAAAATCCTGGATAAAAAGAACCATCATCTTCAACCTGAGCATGATGACAAAAGATTGTCCAAAAAGCTTCACTCTGGCAAAGGCGACCAAACTGAAGTCAATGGGAGTGGGAGGTCACACTCAGTAGCAAAGGTTCAGATCGAAACTGTTGTGGATCTCCATCGTGTTTCTCAGACGGAAAGTGGAGTTAAAGTTTTGACTGCTGACTTGTTTGAAAATGGCAATGCCTTGAAGACACCAAAGCAGAATAAGAAAGCTAAGAACCAGAATGATCAGTCCATACATTCAAGGCATCCTACTCCCAATAAGCACAATGTTCAGGATATTGAAGCCCCTAGTCCTGTTCGAAGAGATTCCTTCATTTACACTGCTAACAGTGCCATAAAAGAGGCAAAGGACCTAAAGCACCTGGCCGATCGTGTTAAGGTTTATATCTGATGTAGACTTTGGCATTGATTCCTTGGTGTTTCATAACATGTTTGTGTTACTGAATTCTTTTGGCATTGATTTCTTGGTGTTTCATAACATGTTTGTGTTACAGAATTCTCGATCAACTGAAAGTACAGGGCTTTATTTTCAAGCTGCCCTCAAATTTCTCCATGGAGCCTCTCTGTTAGAATCTGGAAACAGTGAGGGCACCAAGCACAATGAAATGCTACAGTCAATGGATATATATAGTAGCACAGCAAAACTCTGCGAGTAAGTTATATTCATGCAAAGGTTCCTTCTTGGTTTTGTATGATTTGTATTCTTCTGTGCTTCGGATTTGGCAAAACTTATCATTTATACTTGTTTTATCCGGGGCAAGGTTATTTTTGGGTTTGTTGATAAAACTTTGTCCAAGTCCTTCTAGCTTACTGGAAGCTCTTGTCATTATTAGTTGATTGGGTTTAATTCTTTCCTACAGTTACAAATGGAATTCATTATTTTTTTTTTGGCCAATCTAATTGGTTTTGGTAGGTTTTGTGCCCATGAATATGAAAAGTCAAAAGACATGGCTACCGCTGCTTTGGCCTATAAATGTGTGGAGGTTGCATACATGCGGGTAGTTTATTGTTCACATACCGGTGCAAGCAGGGACCGAAATGTGTTGCAAAGTGCTCTACACATCGTTTTCCCAGGTTAGTTATGCTAAAAATTTCAAACTAAATCACTATTGCTAAGGCTTGAAGGTCCCTCACTGCTTCCCTTCTGCTTTCCTAATGACAAGGATAACATATTAATTGAATTTCTCCCTATTTTATTATTACAATCTAGGTGAATCTCCTTCGTCTTCTACTTCTGACGTTGATAACTTCAACGGTCAAGCAACTGTGGACAAGTCTGCCTTGGCCAAAGTCGGTGGTTCTCCTCAAGTTTCTGGAAGCCATGTTATCACCACACGGAATCGTTCTAGTTTCATGCGGCTTCTCAACTTTGTTAGTATAATTAGTGTAACAACATTTAAATGTGAAATATCAAGCTATTGGGACCTTCTATTATTTCACCATACTTTGTGATACAAATTAAAAATTCTGACCAGTACTTTGCCTGTGTTTTTCTCTGTCCGTGTCAGATTCATCCTTATTGAGTGATATCATTTTGTAGGCACAGGATACGAATTTTGCAATGGAAGCCTCTAGGAAATCAAGAATTGCTTTTGCAGCTGCTAGTCGAAGACCTGGAGAGGCCAAGGATAGAAAGGGTATCTGTTTTATCAAAAAGGCGCTCGATTTTAACTTTCAAGATGTGGATGGTCTATTACACCTTGTTCGAGTTGCAATGGAAGCCATCAGTCATTAAACTGAGTGTTCGTATTGCTTCGATCTAGGGTTTTCTCTTTTCCTCTACTTTCTATTCGTTGTCGAAGGAAGAAAATTGGCGAAAGGATATCTTGATTGCCAACTTCTGAATCTACCAGACCATGAGTTCAATCCGAACTTTGTCCTTGTAAATCTGTACAGTTATGTTTGACAGTTCGAGTTTACAATATTTACTTCATTCTTTATATGGATGCTTTTGAAAATGAATAAGGGCCACAGTCTTTTCTACTAAAGTTTATGAGGAGATCCCCGAAACTATGCCACGTTCTTGATTACAACATTTAATCCTACTGATTTGCCTGGATCCCACACAATTTGATGAAGTCTTGAGAATTCTCACTCGGTACCACAATATTGATGTTTCATCAAATTTCATCGGCATTCTTGGAAGTCAATGCCATATCAAACGTCAGCAATTGACAGGTAATTTACCAGTTTCCACAAACTATAGAAGCATCAGTCACGTTTTCCCTATTGTTACTCATTTTAGATATAATTTGTCATTTTATAAATAACTACTTTGTAAACCTTTTTTCCCCCTCTTGAAACTGCCTCCTATCGGGTTTTTATATTCATGCGACAACCCTCAGCAATTGAACTTCTTGAAGTGAAAAACTCTCAGAGGTGTAACGCTTTGGAACATGTTTTTAACTATATTGTGTTTATGTTATATGCTTAGACGAACTTATATCAAATGCCACAAGGAGCTTAGGAATTTTGGTTTCCGTACCTTTTTTATTCCTCGTAGAATGTTTTGGTAGTAAAGGCGCATATAACCTGACTTCATCATATTTTACGTCGTACTTTGATGACTCGTGTTGAGTATGGCTTTATGACTCTAACTAAATGATCCTTTATGCAGGTAACTCGACTATGCGAAAACTTGGAAGCTTACAGATGAATGGCTAGGATATTTACTAGGTTGTTTAGTTATATATTTTTCAGAAATGCCTTGTCTCTCTATTGTTAGGAAATTTTTGTTGCATTGGACCTTATTCTATTGTTTAGTTTTGATACAGCTTGGATTCTAATATTTTCGGGTAAATTATGAATTGACTTCATAATCTTTGACATGGTGTTGTATTGAGTCTTTTAACCTTCAAAAGTGAAGTTTTGGAATCCTAACCTATTTAAATTGGTAAATCTGGTCCCCCAATGATAAAAAAAATCCTACGATAAATATCCATGCGACTTTCACATGACTAAAAACTAGAGGACAAAATTGTCAAATCACTAGGCATTTATTTTCAATACAATTGATAGTCGCATTCAANGTTATATATTTTTCAGAAATGCCTTGTCTCTCTATTGTTAGGAAATTTTTGTTGCATTGGACCTTATTCTATTGTTTAGTTTTGATACAGCTTGGATTCTAATATTTTCGGGTAAATTATGAATTGACTTCATAATCTTTGACATGGTGTTGTATTGAGTCTTTTAACCTTCAAAAGTGAAGTTTTGGAATCCTAACCTATTTAAATTGGTAAATCTGGTCCCCCAATGATAAAAAAAATCCTACGATAAATATCCATGCGACTTTCACATGACTAAAAACTAGAGGACAAAATTGTCAAATCACTAGGCATTTATTTTCAATACAATTGATAGTCGCATTCAATTTTAACATCTCAATTGACAAGTTTTGATCGCTGGATCTTTGTTTCATGTTTCAAAATATACATATCAAAGTATCTAACTAGATTTTCACTCAGTAATTACTTGTTCTTGAGAAATGATTCACTTTCTACTAGCTGGCAAGTAATGAGGTTAATTAATATCAAACTAGTAAATGCAATCATGTTTTCTTCAACATTGAAGGTACTTGCACTCTTAAATTTCTCTTACCTCTCCAACGTTCTTTCTTAATCAACAAAAAATAAATAAAGCATCTCAATGAGTCAATGTATGATGGCATGGTAAAGTAGTTATTGTTGACAATTTTAATATGTAAACCTCGCGAGAGAAGCTAAGCATTTCAAATCCAAAAAATAACCTATATTATTTATCTCATCCCAAGACGATCAGCTTTCAAAGAAACTAATTGTAGAAGATCATACGAGTTTCCGTTTAGCTAGAAAATATTGAGGTTTTGTTTGAATGTTCTTCGACTTGTAAATTGTAATATTATATATATAACTCTTTTTTGACAACCACCATTTTCAAACTCTTTTTTCTACGTATCAGTTATTAATCACACAATCACGTTATAATTTTTTTTTATATGTAAACCCAAGATTTTTCTTTACTTTTTAATTTTTAGCCCCAGGTTCTTTTTAAAAATACTATTCAAACTTTTGTTTTTACCAAATAATGGCCATCAAACAGGAACTTAATTTGAATCGAAGTTTTTTATATCGGGAAATGTGTAGGGCACAAGGAAGGAAAGTAACGTGGTTTTATGGCAAATAATGTATATATAAAGAGTTTCGATATAATAGAAAAATGTGTTGAAGGAATAGCTAGTGAACAAATTATGAGATAAGATACTTTCCCTTTTACAACTTGAATCCTTGATATTATGATTTTTGCTACATCAATTTTCATATTAGAACTTGACTATGCTATTTGTATAAAAAATTTTGATAACTATTTTGACAAAACGTCACATGGAGATCCCATATTGGGCAACTATTTTAACAAACGCCACATGGCGACCCCTACTCAATAGGGGGTCTCCACGTGACGTTTTGTCAAAATAATTGTCAAATTTTTATGTACAAATAGGTTTATTGTTAGAATTTAGATACATTTTGAGATTCACGATACCTCAATGGAAAAATCATTTACACAATGATTCATTTCTGACGACATGAATCATAAGAGATGAATAATTTTACTTCTAAGGAGTGGCCATGTGAGAGACGCTCACACATAAACAGATGGAAAGAGTCCAAAATGAACATTGAGCACGAAGTAATAAGGTTTGGGTTCTCTTTGCCACTGTTGTAAGAACAAAGAACAAAATCGCAAAAATCCTATAGTTTAGGGACCGTATGTGAAACCTTTCACAATTGGACAAACCGATTCTCCATTCCTTGTTTTGTTTTCGTTCGACTCCCCCTTCCCCTCTCAGTAGCACAATTCATAACCCTAATTTCTTCCCCTTCCGTTTCCAATTCTGTTTCTTTCAATTCCTGAGACCCTGGCCCATTTGCACAGATTTTTTTGTTATACATTTCGAACCCTTTAATTTTCACCAATTGCAACTCTTATGATTCGAGTTATGATTTAGAGATTATTTCTGAAATTACCAATGGAGTTGCTGAAGGAGGTGAATCAATTAGCAGTTACTACCAGCTCTGCGACGTCGTATCATGACTTGTTGCACGCACAGCTGGGTCTCTTCAAGAGCCAGATTGAACACCTCGAAAATATTGTCACCACTCAATGCGAACTCACTGGTGTGAATCCGCTCTCTCAAGAAATGGTAATCTTTCTTCTTGTCTTCTGATTATACAGAATCCGCTGATTCCTTTTTTTTTTT
>CAIGRL010039359.1:0-14614 GCA_903798325.1 Fraxinus xanthoxyloides
TCACTACAATATATAAAAGAGACAAGTTTTGTGCCACTGTTCATATGACATTATTTATGATGTGATGCTGACGTCATGAAACGTTACACATTTTCTCGGCTTGATTTCCTCCTTCTTTGCCGTATATTTCAGTGTTTAATATCTTTTTTGAGGTTGCAAATATGCTCTAAGACTAAGACCATTTCTTATTTTGCCTTTTATGTATCAATAATAAAGTCATCGCTTTCAAATCTCATTAATCTTATTCTGTAATTATTTGTTCTCACGCATTTTTTGTGAGAATGTGGGCTTAACTTGGCTCTTCGAAGCCATCAACCTAGAAAATTCGATTTTTGCTCTCATTAGATTCGACTCCTTCTTGAATGAAGATTTTGATTAATTTCTGGAAATTTCTCATTTCTCATCATCAATTTACCCATTTATTTAATAAAGAAAATTTCCATTCATTTAATTAAAAAAAATGAAAAAAAAAAAAATTTCCGTCTCTCTCCGTACGAAGAGTCTGTCACAGAAATGTTGAATGAGGATTTTGATTAATTTCTGGAAATTTATCATTTATCATCATTCAATTTACCCATTCATTTAATAATAATAAAAAATTCATGTCTATCTCCGTGCAGCACGGAGATTCCATGCGCGCACGACCTCCTTTTTTCTCTCAGTGTTTCCTTCATTTCTTCTTCATTTTTTCCTTTTTTCTTTTACCTTGGAACCTATTTTCTTGGTGTCATAGGTTTGTGTGTTAGGGATGATAATGGTTCTGTCGATGTACAAGTAGAGTGATTTTGTTAGTATCTCTTGCAAATCAAATATTTATCGGACATGCATTCATAGCTAAGTATGCTTAGTAGGAAATAGGTTAGTCATGCTAGTTGTAGCCCAGTTGGTTTTCATTTTTGTAAAACACATTTTTCTCTAAACTCATTTTTAATCATATATTTTATGAAATTTGTATTTTTTTTCAATTTTTCAATCACACATTTCATTATCTTTTATCAAAATTTACTAAAAATCTAATTTTTTTTTTTATCCAAATCATAAAGGGGCATAGTATCCTCACCACATGAGGTAATTATATGAAGAAATCGAATTATGTTTGCATCAACTTGCCCTCTTAAAAAAAGAGACAGTGTAGTTGATTTGATTGACTCATAATTAATCTATTTTAGATTTCTTTTATCTTTTTTTTAATGAGTGATTATATTATCACCGAATATGAACATAATCTCATAAATTAATCTTATCTAGGATCGTTTTATGAAGGACTAATTGTGCTGATGGTCACCAAACTTTCATCATAAATGTGATAAGGTCACTAAACTTTAATTAGTAACAATCAGGTAACTTAACTTCAAGTAGATCACTTTGTTAGTGCTACTGTTATAGAAACTAATGTTTTTATATGCGGCAATCCACGTGGATATATATGCACTTATATGGGGCCTTTGAATACAGACATTTAGGAGTTCTTATGATTAATTATGGTCTAATCTTTTCTATATTTTGATCGTTAGGTAAAAATCGATGATTGGAAGTAAAATTAGAACAAAGAAGAAAAAACGGTGAAAAATGAGGATTTCCAAAGCTCGGGGACCTATTGCAAATAGCCACAGTTGATTCAAACCACAAAACGATGATTGAAGATCACATATGACCAGAATGCAATTAGAAGTCAAAAGAGTGAAGCATTGAAATTTAATCAAAATATTTTCACCAATTCAAATTTTCAACCCCATATTAGAGTCATTTTTCGCATATTAAACGTTCGAATTGGAAAATTTATATTTGTACAATAATTGTATCCTTTTGAGTTAGATTTTCAATCACTTTGAATCGCCTAAATTGGATATTGAAAAATAAAGATATGACAAAAATGTTAATGGATGCGCATGAACATAACCATGTACGCCGCTAAGACAATTTTTCTTATTTGATTGGACATCTTTTGAAACTTTAATTTGAACATGTTTCTTATCCTAATTTCACTATATATAAATCAAGAGCGTGGGAAGACATTTGAGGGACCTCTCGTATCATATTAAACATCAATTATTGCAATCAAATGGAGGCAAAATCCCAATCTTTGAAGAGAATTAAGAGGCAATTATAGGATTTACATCAGTTGAAGATCCAACTTTAGTTTTTGGGCTATAAAGGGAAGGTACAATGGGATTCAATTAAAAAACCATTGAACAGACTCAAAAACTTCAAGACCAATCCTCTTTTCCTTCATCTATCAAAAAATCGAGTGATATTCTACAAAATAATCATAATTTCTTGTAATTTTACAGTTTTAAGCTAGATTCTCATTTATTAAGCGAACCTTTATTATAAAGTTTATAATATAATTTCAATTTTCCTACACCAAATATGAGTTTATTGTTGAATGATTGTTATAGAACATAATAGTTTTCAATTAATTAGCAAGTAATTAAATTGTTATGTGAGTTTTATTGTCATCAAGAGAAACAATAGAATGGATAGATAGTACGTTTTAACAATCGTGGTGAGATCCAATAGAGGATAAAGATGTACATTTCTAGTATTCTTCCAATCACAACTGCCATGTGCCTATTTTGAAAGTTGTTGATCGCAAAACTGGTGTTGAATGTGATATATCAGTTGAAAATTCAACATGGATGGAATTGAATTCTCATATTATCCACCTTATTTCCTCAATCGATGAAATGTCAAAAAAGCTAAACACCTTATTAAAGTTTGCCTTCATTATATTATACATCTATGAAATAATTTGTCATCTTAATAAAAATCATTTCTAAAGTTCTAACAGTAATCGTGCAATGCACGATCTTCACTGGTCATCATATAAATGGAACTCTAAAAAAATCTTTAGAAAATAAAAATGCAGTCCTTTGCATATGATCAATATAAGAAAGTTAAAGCAAAATTATATAAAAATGAGAAACATGTATACTGGCAACCAGAATTGTCCAGAAAATTGAGAATTTGGTGGTGAGCTTCTATTCAGTTTTTCCTTGGCTTTCGTCTTCTTCTCTATCATCAAATATTAGTCAACACACCTCAGTCGAAACGTCATGTATGATGTCGACCCTCTGTGGTCGAGTTGAGGTGCCACAACCTGTTGCAGAGCAATCTAGAAGCAATTATCCTATCATAATGCGAAAATTCTAAGGGTACATAATAAATGTATACAATGAACGACACAATGTGCTGTGGCAACCATCTTGTCGTTGTTGTGAAAGTGTCAAGTTTGAATTAAAGGTTTTGATCAATGTCACTTATAATTATGTAGATCATTATGTAAACAATTATGTTCTTGTAGCATCACTCATCATAATGAGGCATCTTCTTGCTTTATTTATTAAACGGTGCTACTAGACGTACAGAAAGGCCACACCAGAAATCGAACAGATGAGCTGGCAAGAAAAAAATGTTAAAACAAACAAAATAAAAAACTTGTTCAGAACACGTGAGACCACTTTTCTCTCACTTTCCCACTTTCCCTTTCTCTTCAACTTCATTCTCTTTCTCTTCTCTGTTTCCCTTCCTTATTTCCCTACCAATTTCCCGTCCACGATTTCGGCTTTCCATTTCCCGTGAATCCATCAAACACCGCTACATCTGTTGTGTTACCCAGTAAAAGGCAAAAAACGTGAAATTTTTTGTGTTATCGGGCACCGTCATCATCGTCGCCGATTTTTGTAGATGTTGTTAGGCCAGGTACATTCGCCGACTGCCTAGTGCTCTAAGAAGGTAAGTTATTTTTGGTTTTACATTTTTTCGAACGGCATCGATTTTGAAGAAATTTTTTCACTCTGACTGATCTCAGTGTTGAAACTACTACATCCATTTGTTGTAGAAAGGAAATCGAAGTTGGTGTTTAGTTCTGATGGCTTCGTAGCCGTATCCTCTCAATCAATTTTATTTTTGATGGCTTGTGCAAGTACTGATACATAGGCTATCGACGGATATGTTCATTTCGAAAAAAAAATTTGACTTATCTTTCAAAAATTTCAATTTTGGGTATTTCAGTGTTGCTATCAAATTCTTAAAACTACCTTACTTTTCTTACCCTTCAACTTTTATTACAAAATGTATAGAATGACTCCTCTGGTAATAGACATTCTTCTTGTTTGATGCAGAAATGTATTAATATTCCTATTTTATGAAAATTTAGTATAGCCTTACATAAAAGATGTTGCTGCAAATTTCTAGATTATTCTATTGTAAGAAAATAATTCCCAAGGCATTATGAGTTCTATGTAGGAACTTGCACAAGAAATCGATCGATATGAGATGGGAAAAACGTTTTCAATATTACCATGTTATTGGTCATTGAGTGGGGGATCAAATGAGTTTGATGCTTGTCGTTGTATTTCATGTAGGGATGAGGGGCAAGAATTATGGTGTTTGTCACAGTTGTAGAAGCACAGATCATTTCTTCGAAGAATGCAATAGAAAACTTCGTTGTCCAGAGTGCGCAGATGGGATTCAGAAATGCTTTAAGGTTGAGAATGATGGCAAGAACAAAGGACGGTTATTCAAAACTTGCAGTATTGACTGTGGATATTTTGACTGGGTTAAAGAAGATGAAACAAGCGGTGAGACTAATAACACTGACCAAGAAGCTGACAGTTTGGCGAGCATATTTGAAAATCTAGCTCGAATAGCTGAGAAACGAANTGTAGGGATGAGGGGCAAGAATTATGGTGTTTGTCACAGTTGTAGAAGCACAGATCATTTCTTCGAAGAATGCAATAGAAAACTTCGTTGTCCAGAGTGCGCAGATGGGATTCAGAAATGCTTTAAGGTTGAGAATGATGGCAAGAACAAAGGACGGTTATTCAAAACTTGCAGTATTGACTGTGGATATTTTGACTGGGTTAAAGAAGATGAAACAAGCGGTGAGACTAATAACACTGACCAAGAAGCTGACAGTTTGGCGAGCATATTTGAAAATCTAGCTCGAATAGCTGAGAAACGAAACATTGAGATATCATTTAATGTGACATTCCGCAAGTGCAAAGAGGCCTAGAACGGCGATGGAAAATGAAGGGGGTCGGACGCGTATTAGTTTTATTTGTTATTGCACTTTTGTAGTTATGTTGTTATTCAAGGAAGTTGATTCTATTATTGCACTTTATCTGGAAAAGAAGACTTGTTTCATTATTGTGTTTCTATGTCCACATACATTGAGAAAACTCTATTTTTTTACTTTGAATTCAGCTTGCAATTCGAAATATATAATGCTTGAAGGGTTTGAATTCTTTGCTGATTCCAAATGATTTAAGCATACTGAGCATTGTTAAAAAATGACAGATAAATGGTTTGTGTGAAGTTCTTTGTTTTCGACAGTGTGGTGATCAAAGTAAAGGGCAACAAATTTTAAAATCAACCACTAACTATCTAACTACATGGCCGATTAAACTCTAACTCTTGAATCACTTTAAAATCAAGCAATACATCAAATTGGGAAGAATCAATAGATAACAGTTTAATCAGCCATCAAATTCTGCAATCCTGAGGAGTAATATGAAGAAAGAATGTACAATTTACCCACTACAATGCAAAAAAGAGAACGAAACAATTTTCATCACAACTCTCCATGAATTAATCAATAATTATAATTCAAATGGATACAACAAATAACTTCCTTGCAAATAAACAAGTCCACAAACTTATGAAATAAAGATGCAACCAAATCATTTTCCATGTCACAACAATCCTTCAACTACCAGAAATTCATTTAAAGGAAATTAAATTTCACATTTTCGAATCTAATATACACTACATATCTTCATAGGCCACCTTCTTGCGGGAAGTTTGGATAGTAGTATGGACTCGAACGACCTACAAAACAATATGTACCGTAAGTACGTGTACGGAAAGTCATCGCTATGCAAATGAAAATATTAAAAAAATGCCTAACCTTGGGCACTAAATATGAGATTTCTTGATGTCGGATGGATGAAATTTGAGGAAGGCAAGTGTTCCTGGAAGGCATGACTATCCACATTGCCCTACAAAGAATAACAACTCAATCAAATCTTGTACCAAATAATCACCATAAACAAAGATGTGGTTCAAAGAGGCATAGACATACTAACCAAAAATTGTTGTGAATATGTGAACGATGTCACCATACATTGTTGTGGACATGAGATGGGGTAAGAGATGGTGTGTGACCGTGCCCGGAGGGCGGCCGCTTTCCCTTCGTGGAGGTCGACTTCGCCTACACGTACTCACGAAGTAAATAATAATTATAATGGAAAATTGTGTTAGTTACACAAAATACCAACATACCTTTGCTTTCGAAGATAACTCCAACGGACTTTTTCTACGAAGCTTCTTCGGAGCACCCTTTCTTCTCGACTTTATAGGATTCCGTATGCTTTCGTTCACTTTGTTCTCGGATTCGTTGCATTGCGAAGCTAACTAAATAGTATGTTGTGAGATGACATTACTACCGCTTCCTGGCTTTATTGTACTCAACTCCAGTTTTTGATTAATTAACCACTCCTTTATCGCATGGGTCCGCACTTCATCATCACCTACAAGGTTTGCAACCTTTGCAAAAGCCTGAGCATTGTGCTTGCATCTTCGAAAAGTAGGCTTGTATCGCTGTGGCATCTCCTTCACCAAGTCTCAATCGTCTTACTTGTTCAATATAATTTCGGCAATCCTTTTCCACGCAAGTCATACTATCATAGCCACCTATTTAACCACTGCAGAATTGAAGCTTTTGTGCAAGGGAATTCCTATCATATCATTCACTTCAAGCTTTCGTTTCACATGTGAACTTAATTCTCGATTACATCGATTCAATCTCGATTTCGAAGGACTTGTTTTTATGATTATGCTCGAGAAATACTGTGTTAATCCTCCAGTCCATGAAAGTCCGAACAAGAAGTTATCCTAGCTTTACAATCGGTTTGAATCGTTGGTTGGGGCTTCAAAGAACTACTTGTAGTTGTACTTCTTCGGCCTTCACGGCCACCTGTGAATGTCACGTATTTAATTTTTTTGAATTCCTTCTCCTAACTGGAAAACCTACACGATATGCATATTCTTTGTAGAAATTCCAATTATTTTTCATCATTGAACATCATACCCACCTCCGGCACCATCGGACCATCTTCTCCTAACGTAACCTCATCCACTGATATCGTATTCATCGCAACATTCTTGTCAACAACTGTCTCTACCAAACATTCACCAGGTATGTCTTCGACGGAACCTCCTAATGTAACACAATAAGCGGTAACGTTTAGCAAAACAAATATTACTTAATAGGTAATTGCAATATGTAAAGTTAATAATGTTGATATTGCCTACAAGTAATCAACACTAACTTAAATAACTCATTTTATTCTATTAAATTGTCTTAAAACATAATGGAATCGTGTTTCGAAAACATATTACAAAAAACTTTGTTCAGTCACATAAGTCCTGTAACAGCAATGAGCACGAGGAACCAATTGCCAAGTATGTTGTTAATAAATCGCAAGACAGATCTTCAACTGCCAGTTCTTTTAGTGAACTGAAAGACGGTAAAAAAATCTAATCTCCTTCCTGAGGTATTACGTATGTTTTGGGCTGCATTCTAGGTCTGATTTTTATGGTCGAAAATCAAAATGTTTGATATTTCACCATCACTACAATACTAATCTCTGAAATCCATGATTTTTGATATTTCACCATCACAATTTCTGGATTTAATTTATAATATAAAGAAGGAAATAGGGAAGAAAAAAATTCGCTCACTTTGTTTTTCCGAATTCGGTCAAGACCAATTTTGGCCGTCACCGGAGTTGTGCATCACCATCTCCCTAAAGCTGAAGAGTGACGCAGCAACAACTACACCTTGATGTCGCGGGTGAGCACCTAAGCGTCGAGTAGGGGGAAATGGGTCTTCTTGCGGTGGGGATCAATCAACAAAAAATGGGTTATGGGGAGGGAGAAATGGGTCTTCTCGTGGCGGGGAGAGAGTTAAAAAAATCCGTTGGATTTTGAGAAGGGACAAAATTGGCAGGGAGATTAGCAACTCGTCGGGGTCTTGGCGGGAGGAAGAAAGAGATTTACTTTTTCTCTGTTGATAGTGTGTTTTGTCCTTTCCTTTGTTTATTTTCCATTTTCCACTTTCTTTTTCCTTTTCAAAGTCAAAAAAGCCACATAAGCATTTTTTGAATTTCTGGTGCACTTCTGTGGCCAACTTCTATACATAGAGCATTTTTCTTTATTAAAAGAGATCTTCGTTACAAGATTTTTTGAATAATTGATTGATGTGATATTTTCGTAGTAGAGGTCTTTCATTCAAATTGTCAATCTACTTTTAAAATGTTAGGTCTGGATTATAGTGTGATTACTTTTCAAAATCATTAAAAGTTCCTAAACCTAGAATAGTAAAAGTGAAGGTGAAGCCATAATGAGACACATCGACCATTAAGATGAAGTCACGTGTCCCTTCATCCAACATTAACAACTTGATCTCTTCTACTATAAAAATTCACATTTAGTGTCATTTGAAAGTAATATAATTTTACACATTCGATTGTAATATCGCTCTTACTATTTTCACATAAACCACAATGTCCGTACATTAATGTGGCTTACATTTTCCATCCAACCCACGTTCAAACATTTTTATATGAAAATATATATTAATTAATTTGATCGTTGGAGTGCTCAAAGCTACCTCCCACATTTACAGAGAAGGCCACATGCTTCTAATGGTTCGTCCAAATGTGCAGGTAAAGTATGCGTTCATGTGAGTGAAGTTGGGATTTGTTTGATAAATCATTCGGGTAAAAATCAAGATCAACAGAGTGAATCGGGTAGGTAAAAGAGTTGTTAAATTTTCTTATTTATTAATGAATAATATAAAATATATTTTTAATTATTTTTAAATTTTCTCAAGATGTCAAAATTTGCTAGGATTTGGGCCTTCTTTTTATAGTCCATTTCATTTACCAAACAATACAAAGGGAACCCGGCCCTAATTAGCCTCCAGAGAACCCTATTTCTCTCTTCCCTCGTCTCCTTTTATCATTTCCCCGCCGTCTTCTTCCCATCAATCACAGAGAAAAAAATGGGTCGTGTAATTCGGGCACAGCGTAAGGGAGCCGGATCCGTTTTCAAGTCCCACACCCATCATCGCAAGGGTCCGGCCCGATTCCGTTCCCTGGACTTTGGCGAGCGCAATGGCTACCTCAAGGGTGTGGTGACTGAGATCATACACGATCCTGGCCGAGGTGCACCACTGGCACGGGTCACCTTCCGCCATCCCTTTCGGTACCAGCACCAGAAGGAACTGTTCGTCGCCGCCGAGGGTATTTACACAGGTCAGTTCCTCTACTGTGGTAAGAAGGCCAATTTAGTGGTTGGAAATGTCTTGCCCCTTAGAGCTATCCCGGAAGGTGCCGTCGTTTGCAACGTCGAGCACCATGTTGGTGACCGTGGGGTTTTGGCTAGGGCTTCTGGGGACTACGCCATTGTTATCTCGCACAACCCTGATAATGGAACCTCTAGGTGTGTTAGTGTGTTACTTAGTTTCTCTGCTTTATTTATATATTGTTTGTATTTTAATATTATGCTTGCAAATAATTTTGAATTGATTTTAATTTATTATTCTGGATTTTATCGGAGTTTGAAATTAGAAGTTAGTATCTCTCGAGCTGTTTTACAGATTTAATTTTCATGTTACTCCCTATTTTGTTATGTAATTTGATTATTGGGTATGTTAGGATTTGTGAAATACTGCAAATTCAATGCTTTTATAATTTGCTTGTTCTTCCGTACATCCATTTCATGTATTGTATAAACGTGAAACTGTAGGAAACAGAGTATTGATTTACTTTTTAGCTTCTGTTTTCTTTGCCTACCAAGTTTTTTTTTTTTTTTGGCAATAATTAGCTCAACCTGGAGATTCAGATTTAAGAAAATTTCTCATCATTTACTTTATTTGGTATATGGATTTCACAATCTGATGCTCAGATATAGTTGTTTTTGATGATTTTGGTCGTCTGACAATGTCAGTTGTTTTTTTATATTTGAGACGAACTCTTCTGTATAGTGTATGCACACGAATGGTGCATCTGTAATTGAAGCAGTTGCTATTGATTGAGGAGCCTTGTATGTATGATCAAATGCATTTTTAGCAGTATTCTAAAGATGTCAAGATGGCAAATCAAACTTCGAGCTTTTAGGAGCCTAAGTGGGCTTAGACGAAGCCTGGGAGTAGAAAAATGTATAGCGTCGCTAGGAGGCATAGCCAAGCTTTGCTCGTAGTTCTTTTTGAACACTGGTTTGTTAGTATTGTATTAACTTGAAATGTTTATTTTCGCGCTGTGACAATTAATTATTTTACTTTGAAAACAAGTCTTTGATTGGCTATATAGTTGGTGATATTGTGTATTTTGGGATATTTTTAATATGGATAATGAGGCTATTCTCATTTTAATCTTATCATACGTCATATAAGTGTTCGGTGATTTTAAAAATAAGTTTTAAGTGATGTACCAAACTGAGAATCTTTGTTATGGAGCATCTTAAGTTGGAGGGTTAACAAGTTCTTATGGTCAACAGGATTAAGCTTCCTTCAGGAGCCAAGAAGATTGTTCCCAGTGGCTGTCGTGCCATGATTGGCCAAGTTGCTGGAGGAGGACGTACTGAGAAACCACTGTTGAAGGCTGGGAATGCTTATCACAAGTTCAGAGTGAAGAGGAACTCCTGGCCTAAGGTTCGTGGTGTTGCTATGAATCCCGTGGAGCATCCCCATGGTGGTGGTAACCATCAACATATTGGTCATGCAAGTACTGTTCGTCGGGATGCTCCACCTGGGCAAAAGGTTGGTCTTATTGCAGCTAGGAGGACCGGTCGTCTACGTGGTCAAGCTGCTGCTACAGCTGCTAAATCTGATAAATAAATAGCTAAGGATATGCAGATTTTAAATATGTTTGCTGTGTTTCTTGTTATTGTGTCTTGATCAGACTACATGTTCAATTGTGACTGCTATCCTAAGGATATACTAGATTTTGTTTTGACTGGATGTGTTAGTTTGTTCCACTGATCTTATTTAGGGGCCTTAGCTGGTGGGTTCTGACACAAGGTACAATATTAGCTCCTTTTTCGATACTCATTATTTTCAAAATACATTTTTTCTCTTATTTTCATTCACATATTTTTCAATAAAATAATATTATATTCAAATCCAATTTTTTTTCTTATTTTTGAATCACACATTTTCCAACAAAATGCTATTTTAAAATGCATTTTGGGCAAAAACGAAGAAAAAAACAATGAGGCTCAAACAGGCGTTTGATCGAATGTACTAGTTCGATTTAATAGAATGATTTTGCTCCTAGCTGGTGAACTATAGCGATTCTTCTTTGGATAATAGGTACTCTTGTGATTGGTTTAATACAAAGATAACTCAAAGTTCCATTAAATTTTTTCTTTTTCCCAGGATACTCGAGTTCAAACACCCTATGGTTGCTTAGCGGGGATCTTCGTACATGGTGAATACCTCATTTTGAACGTTTTGTCTTACTTCAACGATTTTTTGTTTGGGGAATTATCATTTGGTAATTATGCTATTGGGTCGAGTTGGTTAGCGACTCTCTATTTCATTGTGGATACGGTTGTAGTTAATGTGGCTTGGCTTCCCCCTTCGGCAAGTTTAGGCTTTTCATGTAGGTGTCTTCAAAGATTTGATCAAATGATTCAACCAAAATGGCTTACACCTTCGCAAGTTTCAGCTTTCTTATAAAGTTTTTCTACGCGAAGAAGAATAAAAAATGAAAGTTTTAACTTTCTCATAAAGTTTTTCTACACGATTCGTCATGATTGATATATATTAAAATCTTCATTCTCATTATTTTATTCATTTTAATTACAATTTTCAATAAAATAATATATTTCATCACATCAATATTTTTTCCTTCTTTTTCAAACATATATTCTACATCAATCTATTATTTCAAAATAATATGACTCAAACACATGGAGTAAAAAACGCAAGTCAAAATGGCTCTTGATCTTTTTATTGGTTTGAGATTTGAGGGGAGAGAGGGAGAGTGAGACAGAGTCAACAAATGAAGTGGTAGATAAACTACTCCCATTAAAAGCCTATATTTCAATAAATAAACATATACACTAATATAATTAATTAATATATTTTCAAAAGGTTATCTTCATAACAGTTGTTAATAAACGGAATTATAACAATTGAGATCTTCAAACTTTTACCAACAATACTTAGGTCCCCAATTAATTTTTCCTCACATGTAAATTCAAACTTTCAATTTCGAAACGCGATATGATAAGAGTAATATACCATTAATTGTAATCATCTCTATTTTGGTGGCGATGAACTACTTGATTTATTATTAATTGTATTAAAATGTGTCACGTCACATCCCTATCGGACAACGAATCAAATAACAAATTATTAGCTAAACTAGTGATGATCATTACTAATCATAAATAGAATCACTTAAATATGAACCCTCTATTTCGTGTTAAGGTCACGAGTGATCTTTTATTCGTAAGGTATTAGTGACAAACCACCAGTATTCTCTTCAAAACAAAAGGAAAAGAGAAGTTTAAAACAGTGAATTTGTTTTTATTTTATTTTTGTTTTAATCTTAAAAAATGATGTTTAACTATCCAAAATGTCACTCCAATGGGAAAATAGTAAATCCCATGAAGTAGTAGTAGGGATGGCAATTGAGTGGAGATGAATTAAATTATTCTCATTAATTGTTCTGTTTAATTATTTATATTTTAACTAATATTTAGCCATTGTTTGATTCACATTATTTATAAAATCACTTTTCTCTATCTTTTTTTCAACTACATATTTTTCAATAAAATAATGTTATACACAAACTCAATTTTTTGTTTTTTTAACCACATATTTTCCATCAATCTACTATTTCAAAATGCATTCTTAAAAGAAAATGTGTCTCAAACGTACCCTTAAATTTAAAAATATAAAAATAAAATAAAATGAGAAGCGTGGCGAGCTTGTTTTGACCGGTGGAACCATGTTTCCCATTCTCACCTCGATTCTCCATTGGGCAGGGAAATGCAGGGCAGGACAAGACAAGCTACATGTATTTTGCCATCAGCCATCTGTATGGAGCAGTGGGGATTTACATTCATCGAAATTAAAATTTTGAGGATGCATATGCCAAGAAAATTTAAATGGAGACTCAAGTACTGCATTTTAAAAAGTTTGGGAGCTACATCTGTAATGTTTAACATAATAAATAAATATTAATACACGTCCTCGATCACCAAAAATTAATTAAAAATAAATAAATAAATCCCCGTATTTCCCGCCGGCGGGTGAGTTTTGGTGGCGCATCAACTTCGATTTTATGATAATGACAAAAAAAAAAAAATCCTTTGGTTGAAAACTGAAAGGCCATGCCACCCACTATAATAACACCAGATTACAAATTGATTCTCAGAAAAAGAAAAACACACATGAAACACGCACAAAAAGAGAAAAAGATTGATCAAATGGCTTTAACCAATCGATGTCATATTCTGTTCATATAATCGCCATTTTTCGTATAGAGTAGAAATAATCATAAGTTGTTCCTTCCTAATCTTTTTTCCTGGTGGGTATTTTGTGTGTAATTATGAAGTTTTTCTTGTGTTGCGGGTCTGGGGCTCGGCAGCAGCAGCAGCAGCAGCAGCCACCGGAGGAGTCGAGATTGCTGGTGGTGCCAGAAGCTCGCCCCAGCATAGGGCGGAAGCGGGGACGGGATAGGCGTTGTGAGGTTCTTGATTGGCGACCTTCTCTTTCATCAATTTCGGAGGATAACGTTTTGCCGGAGAGGATTCTATTACAACCACCGCCGCCGCAGAGCCTTAAGAGGAAGGGTGGCGGTGCATCCATTTCACATCGAGATCGTGCCCATTCTTCGCATCACAATGGTGTCAGGTAACAATTTTTCTCCTCCACTTACGTCGATTTGGTGTTTTCATGGTGCATTTATTTCGATTTCATTCATTTACAGGCGAGCTTCGGTTCCAGCAGTTTTGCCTGCGTTTCCCCCATCGCCTTTCTTGTTTCTATAGATTATGGAAGATTAAACTGTGTATATATGGAACAAATCAACATTGGACTTGTTCTTGTTTCTTTTTCATTGTTTGAGTTGTATATTGATCTGCTTACCTTGGAATCTGTAAATAAAAGACGTGACTTTGAATTAAGATCATGTTCAGTACAAAATACTAGATAACCTTAAACAATCATGAATCATTGTTGAGGTTTCTCCATCCTCGATTTGCCATTGTATCATACAAATGCTTGTTTATGCTAGAATTCCTCGACTAATCCCATAAACCCCAACACCATAAATTGTGTTGATGCAATAGAGAAAGAAGAAGATTTTATGGAGAAGTGAGACTGATGTCAAAAAAATAATTTTTTGGAGCGTTCATTTTCGGAGAATTTTGAGTGGAAACAGCCCAATAAATGAAGCTAGGCATTTTTGGCCTGAAGTTCAACCTTTTCCGGCCAAATTTCATCTTTTAGGGTTCCAAAAACGCATTTTTCTATTTTCTGGAAAATTTTGTTAAATTTATTTCCTCATGGTATTTTTTTATTTTTTATTTT
>CAIGRL010039367.1:0-10118 GCA_903798325.1 Fraxinus xanthoxyloides
ATTATAGAGAACACCTTCTCTGAACATGGGACATAGTACTCTCCGAATGATGCATACAACATATAGGCAAACACAAACTTCGAAAAGTAGATCACAAAAATTGTGTCAAGATCTTTTCACTTTATTAGTATCACAAGGATTACTATCGTTGACAGTTATATGAACTACAGTCCTGATATCAGCATAACCCCCAATACAGTGATTTGTCATTGTCAGAAGAAAGAACTCATGCGGCCAGAAAAATAAGCCTGCTTTCGTCTTCAAGCAGAGTGATGTTACCAGAAGTTTCCAAAATTGTTATCTATAACAGACTGGCAAACAGATCTATCGGAATTCTTTATTTATCCCATTATCCCTACCAACTACCAGTCAAATTGAAAATGTTCATCAATTAGACTATTCATTATTAGAAGTACAATATAAATTTGTGATACACCACAGAGCCAAAGTTGATAATAAATATAAGGACAATACTCTTGTGCTTATTTCTAAAATGACTCCTGACCCATGAATCAGAAAGCTGTAAATGAGACTCTGATTCATGGGTCTCAGACTGGCAGAATATCTTTCCTATTTAGTTGCTCCTCAAAAGTGAGAACTCTTAGAAATGAATCTATAAAAAGAATGCCGTTGAAGTCGTCCCATGCTCCAAAATTTATTGAAAGCAAAATTACCAGTTTCTATGACTCCAACCTCCATAAACTAAAACAATAACAAGAACTCCGAATNATAAGGACAATACTCTTGTGCTTATTTCTAAAATGACTCATGAGCCATGAATCAGAAAGCTGTAAATGAGACTCTGATTCATGGGTCTCAGACTGGCAGAATATCTTTCCTATTTAGTTGCTCCTCAAAAGTGAGAACTCTTAGAAATGAATCTATAAAAAGAATGCCGTTGAAGTCGTCCCATGCTCCAAAATTTATTGAAAGCAAAATTACCAGTTTCTATGACTCCAACCTCCATAAACTAAAACAATAACAAGAACTCCGAATAAGTTAGGGTCAGCTGAGTGAATCTTTATTTGTCATTCATTTGATCCAAAGCTGTACCTACTCAGAAATCCAATAAAAAAAAAATATGCAACCACCTCAAGCCATTCAATTTTTGTGTACCTCTAATGATCAAGATAGATATATAGTATTGATAGGATTCTAAAATAGAGTTCAATTTAAATTATGATTGTTTAGATTTGATTAGATTAGATAAGATTAGTTTTGATATTTTGAAACAATTTTAGTTTAGTACAAGTTCGCTTATTTTCAGCTTTTAACTAAAAAGGAAAAATGTGTGCCCTTGATTGCTGACGAAACGAATATTTCTTGTGTTTTCTACTGTTTAAATGTTGTTTTGTATGAAAGTGGTTTTAGGACTTGGATGGGTGGTGGAACGTTGTGGTGTGTATACAAATGGGACGAAAAGGATTCGTGGATTTTTGGATTTGAAGACGAAGGATGTTAGACCAAAGGAAAATGAATTGTTGTGATACCAGATTGACACATGAGTGTATGATTTGACAATGAACAAAACAAGGAACAGAAAGAAAGGTGGCCAAAGAAGAGAAAAAATTAGAGCAAGATGAAAATTTGTTTATTCATATAATCAAGATTCTGAATTACAATGAAAAAACCATTTACTTATTAAGCAAATAATCTAAAAGAAGCTAAACAATAATGAACTTCTCTTAAACTAAATTTGTTTCAAAATATCAAAATTAATTTTATATAATCTAAACAATCATAATTTAAATTAAACTTTATTTTAGAATCCTATCAACACTATATATATCTATACACATCTTCATTACCTCTTCCTCTTCAACTCTTCTAACATGTTTTACTAGATTGCAATGTTTAAAAGGTCAAAATCCAGTGTTGAGGCATTTTGCCTCACGAAGACATACGTGTGGAAAAAGGCGTAAGCGTTAATGTAGACCAGTAAAATAATACAAATGCAATAAACCGTAAATCATTTAAAAATTCATAATAAGTCATTCCAATAAAATCAAAAGTCTAACTTTCAAGTAAACATAAAATGGATCAACCTCACAGAAAATAATAAATTAATGAAGTAGTAATGACATAACAAGACCATTAATCTACAACTAAACTAAAAGTCTAATACAAATTACTAAATGATGAACTATTCAAGAATCTTGCTGGGTAGAAAGGGAAAAATCAAAATCACAGAGATGCTAGGGAAAAAAAAAAAAAATTTGAAGGTAAGTGTCACATGCCTTGTATCGCCAGTCATGCTGTTTAAAAGTTGCGATTTCACTTAAGAGGTATCTCATATCGGTTATAGGATTAACGGCTACGGCATATATGAGCTCTCACTTGTTCTCTTCTCTTAGATTTTAATGTTGGATTGTGTTTAAACAATTCAAAAAGGCGGTTAAAATATTCAGGGCTATGAAAAAAATCGGTTCGGACTGGGAAAAAAAGGCTCAGAAAGGGAGCATCACTGAGCTGCCGTAAGGCATATTTCTCTGTAAGTCAAGACATAAGCCTCAAAAGGCAATAAGAGTAAGCTTTGAGACTCCTAACAAATGTCTTACATGATGAACGCCTTATGGTGTAAAGATAGGGTGCTTTTAAACATTGCTAGATTGCACTGTTTTTGTGTACAAGAGCATCTTTAAATTGGATGATGGAATAAATGACCCCGCGCTCAAAGTCATGTTTCCTTTATTTTCTCCTTCATTGGTGTTAATTTCAATTGTCCCTGTAATATCCTAATTTCTTATTTTTCAATTATTGTATGGGCCTTAAATCCATCTTACTTTCTGTCTCTTATGAACCTTTCGTTATTCTACGCATAGTTCTACTTGACCTAAACATCAACATTCCAGTCTTTTATCCCCTCCTAGAACTAAAAATTATTTCATCAACGAATAAAATATAATACATGGATCTCTGTTTGATCTCCATAAACACATGTCAAAACTTTGCAACTCTTCACACATTCGTAATATGTTATTAAATGTAATTACATCCATCCCAAATAAAAAATCATGGAGAGAATTGTGCGTTGGCATGTGGCTTCTCTTCCAGTGTTTTTATCCAATGTACTAAACATCATCCATATTGGCATTTTATATCAAGCCTTGTTGGAGTTAATCCTATATAAAACTCAGTAGCAGGTGATTTAAAATCCCGAAATGTAATCAATAATTTACTACTGTTGAATAACAAAAGCTCATAAACAAATATTGGTTAACCCATATTCCTGCAAACCTTTTTGAAAAAATAAAAGTGCATGCAAGACTTATGATGCAGTGAAGAACATTCGCAAGAACCGACAAATGATGAATTGTTAACTCATTGCACCTCAGCGAAAACCGTTATCAAATCGCATGGGAATAGAAGTACAAAACATGACTTCATAACCAATTAATAATGAAGGACACATTAGCAGGCAAGCAAAACATGAACTGTTAAATTAATCAAGCAATGGCTGCCACATGTCACCAGCTCCAAAGACTTATTTATCCCCAAAAGTCTGAATAGAAATATATAAATAGACGTGCTTGGGATTAAGAATGGTATGCTGAAATTGAAATATCTTCCTCCCAAATAGTCATTTCTCCTCATACTCTTCATTAGGCGGCAAAATAGCGAGTTTAGGAGATAAAAATCTAGCTAGGTGAGGGAATTTGTTGATCATCTTTTGAGGTCAACAACTCCCAATAGAGCTCTTATGCAAACTGCAGAACTCAAAAAGAACTGCTTACTAGAATTACTCAGTTAATATAATTGTATTCACTATTTAACCATGACCGCTCCTTTCCATTCAATTTTTTCCTCCTTGAATTCCCATCCAAGGTTATTAATACCGAATTCATGCATGAACAAAATTAACCAATAAATGAATCATTTGTGCTCGTGTATACCAACACAAAACGTGGCGAGATTTGATTGGGTTAAAATCCCATCAATCAAATAAAATAAAAACACCTCCACTTACTTATTGACAAGTTTGGTAAATAGTGCTGTAGAACAAGCATTTTCCATGAATCATTTATCAATTAACCTTTAGCACGATCATCAATTTCCAAAGCTATATCCACGAATAACTCCTGCAACAAATTGCGCCTCTGCGATGTCGAAGCTAATGCCTACACCATGATTCCAACAAAAACCAATAAACACTGCACGAATACATAATCAGAGTTCAATTACATAATAAACAAGAAAATATATATACACGCACTATACATACACGTTGAAGCTTCTTGTCAATTTCTTGAGTAAGAGCCGTGAGATAAGCCGAGCTACGAGCCGTCGACGCGGGTGGCATTCTTCTCATAAAAAATCAACCTCCAAAAATCCCGATACCTGTAAGGATTATTTGAAACAATAAATAAATGCCCTTCAACTATCAAAGATATATATTTTCTGGGTTGTGAAAACTCCTTTCAGACAAGAATTACTGCAAAATTTTCATAATGGGAGTAACTTACTTTTCTTTACAGACAAACTAATTATAAATTATTTTCGTCATACGCGACAGTGAGTAAAACTTATTGGTGATTAAAATTAGCAATTATTTGAGAGGTGGCGTATTTGGGAGGCAACGCTCAGTAGGTGGCCCCAACCAGGTGGATGATTTTGTTCTCCATTTTTAGAACGTGGGTAATACATTTTCGCCAAGCGTAAAACGACAATGGCCATAAGAGCGTGTTTGGTGGAAGAAAAGGAACTTTACTTTCCGTTTGCCAGGTTGTTTGAGCTCCATTTTTCTGAAGGATAAATAGTACAGAACATACCTACATTTCAATGTCATTGTGCATTTTCACCTTTACCCTCTACCTTTTATTGCGCAAAATGTCATTTTCAACCTTTTTCAATAAAATGACGATTTTACCATTCTATTCAAATAAAACAAAAGGAAAAAGATGAATAACCAATTACAAATATAGTCCATAAGTTTTTAAAAAATTACAAAGAAATCATAAATTTTCCACCACCACCACTTTCATAACCTACCAAACTTTCACCTATAGATCCACATAAAACCACCTTTCGGCCACCATACCCACCGAACTCCACCACCACCAACCTCGCTTTACTCCCTAATTGTCCTTCCACACAAGAATTTGAAGATTGGAGCACTTGGGACCCACCAATTTTGGTTACACAACTCACTTTGTGCATCGCACCCGTGGAGAGTTTTGGACTAGAAATTAAAACAGTTAGGGGATAATTGGTTCAATTAAATTCATACTCATTGTCGTTTAGGTTTGTTGATGGTTTGATTGATGCCAATTTGGAGATTTATCGTCATGGGATGCATGAATTGAAGGAGAAGAGTTTAGCAAAATGGACATCGTCACTGTCGAATGTCTAGATTACAGTAAAATGATTTGAGGCATGTTTGATTGATGTGAGGTCATGTATAGATTCGTCGAGGTAAGGGGTAACTGTCGGTGGTGGTGCGCAACTGTGGGTAGCGCCGAAAGTGTTGTTGCCGTGGAGGGTTGTAAACTTCAGTTTGGTGTTTAAGGCTGCAGATGTGGCTGCTTTGACAAATTTTGTGACTGATACTGTAAAAGATGATGTTTGGGAGAGTGAGGTGAGGCTAGTGGTGGTGGAGTCATGCAAGTGTGGTGGTCAGAAGGTGGTGCTATGTAGATCTATAGGTGGCGGCTGATAGGGTTGTCGAAGTTGTGGTGGTAGAGAATTTAGGACTTATCTATAATATTTTGAAAAATTGAAGAATATGATTACAATTAGTTGTTTATTTTTTTTTCTTTTCTTTTTGTTTCATTTGAATAGGAGGGGTAAAATCGTCGTTTTATTGGAAAAATGGTTGAAAATGACCTTTTGCGCAATGAAAAGTGAAAGGTATGGGTGAAAATGTCAAGAAATGAAAGGTATGGACGTTTTGTGTTATTTACCCTTTTATAATTAGCCCAAAATCTCTCCAACCTTTATCTATATTAACTTTTTTTTTTCATGTGGAATACACTATTTTCTTCTATCTTTTCAATAAAATTTTATGAAATAACAAATATACATCATCTTTAAATGAAATAAAAAATTAATTATAGTCATAATTTCAATTTTTTTTTTAAATGTGTAGGTTATAAATAATTAATTAAAAAATTCCTCTCTCTATCCCCCACCCCCAACCATATTAAGGGTTTGTTTGATAAGTAAATGTGGAAAAGAATTTCAATTCCATATTAGTTGGAAAATAAAAACTCACTAAACTCATATAAACTTGTTTTCCTTGAAAATAAAAAAAATGCAACTTAAAATGGTTGTATCTTGAAATTCGATTCCATTTTCACGTTGCAATCAAACGGTCAAAGTGAAATTCGTATTCCTTGGATGTGACATTTTCCATGAAATTTGTTGCCTAATATTAGGTTTTACCAAGTCGATTAATTTGTGAAAACACAAAAAATTAACAGAGTTAAAATGCTGAGGTATAAACCATCCCAAGCTCTGCATTTTCTTCAGAACTCTTAATTGTTCCTTAATCTTCCTTCCCCACTAACTAGACCACCATGTTATCTCATCGGGAAATTAAATCCTATTGCTCCATCACAACCGCAAAACACTCAATCATCCATTCTTCTCCACCGCAACTACTTAACTGAAGATGATCTCTTCAAATCCCAGCACCACTTCTCCATCATAAAATCCTAATCCCAACTCATCAATTCCTACCCTTGTCACGCTCCCAATCAATCCTTAGCTCCAAAAACTATCTGCAAACGCCTCATCTCTATTATAACCAGCCAACAAAACATCGACGTTGCCCTCCAATATATTCCACCATGCCGGCAAATATCACCCTAATTTTCACCACAGTCACGATACTTACCGCCCATTTGAACTGATATAAAAAATATTGGGACTTAGCAATTAATTCGTCATTTTTTTAGCAATTAATTCTTCATTTTTTCTTCGTTCCTTTTTGTTTTAAAAAGAAATGTATATTCATCATTTTTCAAGACTATTGAAAAAGTTGGGTTCCAAAAAATGTGGTATTCCGCACGGAAAAAGTCATCTCGATGTATTTTCATTAAAATGAAAAGATATAAAGTAGGAAAAATTGCAACAGTGGTACCAAGTCTTTCATTAAGTAACAGACTTTATTCAAACTTTTCATTTGTGCCACCCACGATACCAAATCTTTCAAAATATCGTAGTGGAGTCCAAGTGGATGAAAACTATTAGTTGACCGTTAGTTAACCAAAAATAAAAAGTGTAATCAAATGTTGATTAATTTTAAAAGGCTAAAAATGTAGTTTTATATTTTACATATAAAATAATTAAAACAAAAGAATTAAATCAAAAAAAAAACCAATGTTCATCTTCTTCCCACGCCTCAAAACCAAAAATCAAAAACTACCACCTCCATGCCAGCGTTCCCCGCCACATACCCACCTCCACTACAAGGGACATTCTCGAACTTGTACCACTCTCTTCTTCCCCTTCCAGTGGTCATATTCACTGTCTTCGACAAAAAGCTTCCTGCTTTCTCCTCAATCTAAACCCTCTGCCTCTCACACTTCAAAATCACAAATAAAATTAACCGTTAAAACTCCACAAGCTCAAAATCCTTAATCGAATCCGAAAAATGAGTCAGGGAAGCGGAGGTGGCTACGATCATCACATAACGATCTTCTCTCCCGAAGGTCGTCTCTTCCAAGTAGGTAAGAAATTCTAGCCTTTATATTTTTCATTTTGAACTTTTTTTTTTTTTTTGATTTGATATTTCGTTATGTAATTTTTAGGGTTTTACATCTATGTTTAATTTAAATTTGCTGAGTATGCTTTCAAAGCCATTAAGGGTAGTGGAATCACCTCCATTGATGTGCGCTGAAAGGACTCTGTTTGTGTAGTTCCTCAGAAGAAAGTTCCGGTTGGTACATTTAACAAATTAGTATTTATTTTTATTAAAAAAAAAAAAGATGAACCGCAACCTTGACGGTCCCCACCTACCCTGCTCTGGGCCTTGGTGAAGAAGGAAAATCGCAGGTTATGCCTCCAAGGGTACAGGATGAAAGACTTGTTTGTACACTTGCACTTATCCAAGAGTCAAATCCATATTTCAGGATTCAAACTCTTGACGCGGCAGTCTCAAACAAAGTTGGAATTTTTCCACCCTCCCATTTTATCACTTGGAGATGTGCCCTAGGGGCAATTAGTATTTATTTTTAGTTTTGATTTTTGGGTGTGTCGGGAGACGGCGGAGTGGTGGTTTTTGGTTTTGGCCTTTTGCGATGGGTGGAGTGTGGGGGTGTGGAAAGAAGATGAATATTGTCTTCTTCTTCTTTTTGATTTAATTTTTTTATTTTAGTTATTTTATATGTAAAATATAAAATTATTTTTTTAACCTTTTAAAATTAGTCAACATTTGGTCAAACTTTTGATTTTTGGTCAAGTAACGGTCAAACTAACAATTTTCATCCACTGGGACACCAATTGCAAAATTTTGGAAGGATTGGTATCGTGAGTGGCACAAATGAAAAGTTTGAATAAAGTCTATTATTTAATAAAAGATTTGGTACCGCATTGTTTCACAATAGAGGCAATGGTTAAGGATTTTTGGGCCAAATCCTACTTATTTTATCAAATTTGTTCTCCTCAACCTACCTCTCGTTAAATATCAATGAAATGAAATACTTTGTAACATGTTAGACACTTAGACTCATTGAATTTTGCAATTATGATCGTGATACTCTCATTAACAGTATTTTTGTCCAAGTATATGCAATGTGTATTGTAACTATTTAAATAATCATTATTTTATTTTATTTTCAATTGATTTTGTATGTGTTTAATGCTAGTTACTTATTCATTAAGGGTTTGTGATGAAATAGGCAGTTGAAAAGAAAATTGATAAAATTTTAAGTTTTATAAAATGTGGGATTAAAATTGATTTTTAATAAGTGAGTTAAAAGTTAATAAAATTTTAGCAAAAAATTATCGAACAAGCACTCGTTATCTCATTCCTCAATTATTAATTATATCTTTTTTTGTACTCATCTTATAAATATCCTATCATTTATTAATTCAACTATTATACATTAAATATACATGTTATAGAAAACATACAATGCCACTGTTTGGTTTAGTTAAAAGCATATTAAAATTTAAATTCAAGTTAACAATTAAATTTTAATTATATACTTTTCAACTACACATTCTATCAACTTTTATCAAGATCTATTAAAAATTCAATTTTTATCTAAATCAAATAGGAACAATAGTTGCTATAGTTATGTACATCCAATCATTTTAAATTCATTATTATTTATTAATAATCAATCTTAAGTAATTAAAATGGTTGTTTAAAAATACGAGGGTAATTGGCACAAAATAATCATATCATTTACATGTTTTGCTCAAAATAACCATATCCTTTCATTTTCACGCAATACCTCTTAGATCAAGCAATCATTATAGAAAACAATCGTGTCGTCTAATTTTTCCAATAATGTCTTGTAAAACAATGAATTTATCCTTTTCGTTAAATAAACAAATGGAAAAAGAGAAAAAATAAATAAATAATTGTAGTTAGAATCCCAAATTTTATAAAAATATACAAACTAATCACAATTAAAATAATTATAGAATAAAAAATTAAAAATTCCCACCCCCCTATAACCCAAGAATAACTAACCAAGAGGGGGGGTAAATTGGTTTTTGAAAATTTTTCGACACTTAGTCTCAAAACAATTCGATACACAAGATATATGTGTAGAGTTACTAGAGTTTGATACAAGAATTAATTATGCAAGTTTGATAACTTAATTCAAGTATAAATATAGCACAATGTAAATGGCAATGTAAGGTAAAGTGTGATAATGTAAAGATAACAAACAATTTAATGAGATTCGATACACAATGTCTTCTACATCCCCGTTACCAAGCTCTCCGTCACGAGAAAGGCCAAATGCACTATAATGGTAACTTACAAACAAGAAATACCAATTCTTAAGTGAGTTATAAACAAGGAGCACTTATCCTTAAGTGACTTACAACAAGGAGCACTTATTCTTAGGTGACTTACATCAAGGAGCACATATCCTTAGGTGATTTACAACAAGGAACATCTATCATTAACAACAATTGAGTTTTTACAAGGCTCTCGAAAC
>CAIGRL010039400.1:0-15712 GCA_903798325.1 Fraxinus xanthoxyloides
TCAAAACCCTAATCCTCACAAAGTTTCGTAATCTCTGTTTTCCCTGCTGATTAAGGTAAGATAATCTTTAGAATCGATATATGATTTGTTGTATATTGATTTCATTACTATGTAAAATTCATGTTTGAGACCGGATTTTATTCTAATTGGGATAGAAAGTGTAAGGGTCTAGATTTCATCTCAATGATCTTTGCATTAGAGTGCACAATTATGCGAATTCCTATATTTTGGATGCTTCAGGGAATGAGTAATTTTCCCTTTTTTTTTTTTGTATTATTTTAAGCTTTTTGATAAATTTCACAGATATTGAAAAAGGACCACTTATAAATGATTATAATTTTATAAAAAGAAAAGTTATGTATTTCATAAAGTAACGAGAAAATGCAAGCTAAAGTATCAGAATGGATATCAATAAATAAAACCCTGTTATTTTTTTGCACTTGGTACACCTGTAAGAGTACTGTGATTCTATCGACAATGTAAACAAAAAGAATGAATTGTAGAAAATAATTCTGTAGAGTTCTTTAAAGGTAATTTGATCTCTTTGATGAGATTTGAATGTCATCCGCATTTTAAATCTCTGACCTATGGTCAAGGTAGTTCAATGTATGTTTATGCAGATTGTGGGGGACAAGTTTTAGTGTGTTACATAGGACTCAATTCAGGGGGGTTTAATGTAATCCATCCTTTTCTTTTGAATGAGAAAAACATGAATTACTAGGATAACAATCCATGCGTAGAGGGCTGTACAGGAAAAGAATATATAGATAAGCATCCTAAAGACTTACGTCTTGGACTAAATGATGTAGCTTTTTAATTTCCGTTTATGAGGATTAAACCATAAATAAGATGAACTATGTTATTGTATTAGATGCTGCATTTTTCGATTGTGATTTTTGTTTACAGAATTGCTTCATTAAGGCAGAATAACATTTTGGTTGTTTTCTTGTTTACATCCATTGATTGAACATTTTCCCATTTACCATCTTTGTTCTTTCTTTAATTTGTGATCTTCACAAATTAGGCTGAAGCTTCCTTCAATTCCTGCTTCATCAAATTGGAATCAATATCGAAGTTTTTTAAACACTGGATCGGTCTTAGATTTCTGGATAAAGTGTTTCCTGAGTTAACTCTCTTCATATGTCTGCACCGCTTGATTTATTAGTTCCCTTTCCTGCCTTTGACAGTTTCACAGTCATTTCCAGACAGATACTTCATATGGAAAACACTGAAGATAACCAGGAGCATGGGTGGATAGAAAAAGTGAAATCAGAAGGTTCTGTCCCACTGCTTGAGCCAGATCACTGTCCAAATGGTTGGGCTTCTCCTTCCGGAGATGTTTTCCAGGTTAGAGGGCCAGAATACTTAAAGACAAAGGCTAAGATTCCTGGTGGTGATTATCTTCTTAAGCCTCTTGGTTTCGACTGGATTAAAGGACCAACAAAGGTTTCAGAGCTCTTAAGTAATACAAAAAGTCGAGTTAGGAGAGCTCTTGATGATGAAATTTCGAAGGATTGGAGAAAGCCTTTCGTTTGGGCTTTCAATTTGCAAGTCCCAAGCAATGAAAACTACAGTGCTGTTGCATATTTTGTGGGTATGGAACCCATACCCGAGGGCTCGTTGATGGATCGGTTCCTAAAGGGGGATGATGGATTCAGGAATTCAAGATTAAAATTGATAGCCAATATTGTCAAAGGCCCTTGGATTGTGAGAAAAGCAGTTGGAGAGCAGGCTATCTGCATTATTGGCCGTGCAGTTACTTGCAAGTATTGTTTAGGAGAAAACTTTATTGAAGTTGATATAGATATTGGATCTTCAGTGGTTGCAAATGCAATTGTTCATCTTGCATTTGGTTACATAACAACGCTCACTGTTGACTTAGCTTTTCTTATCGAAGGCCAAACCGAATCAGAGCTTCCAGAACGAATCTTAGGAGCCGTTAGATTTTCTGAGCTCAATATTGCTTCAGCAAGACAAGTTGAACTGCATTCTGAGAAGAGCATGGAGAATTTCCAGTCATCACTTCCAACAAGATTTTGGAAATCACTTGGTCAGGGCTTCTCCCAACTTATTAAGCCAGGTGGTCAAGAAAGTGATTCCAACTCCCATGCAGCATATGTCAATGGGAGTGTTGATAACAAAAGTAGTGCAGATGTCCACAAGTTATAGGTATTACTTATTGAACACTAAATTAAATTCCCGACTAAGAAGCAGCAGTGCTTTAGCTAGCATGCTCCTAGGTGTTTTAAGTTACTGGTGAATTTGCCTCCAGCTTACATCACTGAATTTTTTTTTTTTTAAGTATGACATCATTGCTAGTAGATGGAGATGTTACTGATAATGACCACAACTACAACAAATTAAACCTTATGTTATATAAGTTTGGGATCCGATGCAGGGAATATAAGATACCATAATATCTGATCCTTAGCTAACCCATTATGCCTAGTTAATTCCTTACCCCATCTCTCTCTCTCTCTCTCCCCCTCTCTCTCTCTCTATCTCTCGTATTACTAGAATCACAATACTCTTGTCAGAGGGAGCTTCTTTAGGTCTACTCAAGATACTGCTCAACTACTGTAGTCAACCTTCTCTCAGTTTATTCTGTATTGGTGTCACATCCACTATTTAGTATATATTCATTTCATATGTTATCCAGTCTAGTACATGCACGCCCATCTAGTGCATAAATTATCAAAAGCTGCAATTTGAGAAAGTTTTCATACCCTCTCAAATACTCGTGCAAAATTGATGTTCATGCTTTCATTTTATACAAGCTTACTTTGACTTTCAACTGTTGGAGGATTATCATTCCCAGTTTGTCAGTAATATTAATCTCAAATAATTTATGCTTGAATATGTATCTTGGAATATCTAAATTTGGATCTGTTATGTTGGTATCGACTTTGCTTATTACCTGATGGTTTGTTTCCATTTATTGTTTCTTTCGGAATGTTTTGTAGTAATCTGTAGTGTCACGAAGAGCACTGTTACTTCAATTTTACAAATAATATCTGAAGCAGATAATATTTGCATTTCTTCCTTCCTTGTATTTTGATATTCTTTTCTTGTGCTATCCTCTAGAATTTTTTTTTGAACTTTTGGCTATGTGTTATCCTGATATTTTTTCTCAATGCCTTGGCTAAAAAGTCCCCCAAGCTTCAAAAACTTCAGTCTGAATCCTTCAAACTTAGAAACCACATCTTTGTCGAAATATTAAAAACCTCATCACATACTTTTGAATTGTCAGGAATTTTGCAGAATCCGGTTGGAATAAGTGATAATAGAACCTCTTTTTACATCAATATTTTTACAGTCGGAAAATTATCAACTTCCTACTACGACAATTGAGAATTTCCTGTGTTTTGACTTAAGAACCTATATTACTATCTGTTAGTATGCATATGCTATACTTGAGGCTAGTATTACTCTAAACTTCCTTGCTCTTGTACGGTGCAATTCCCATAGAAATCAAGGGAGCCAGCTACCCCTCCCTCGTCCTGAAGAAGAGATGGAAACATGCATTATAGAAAGGGTCAGTGGCGTAGGGAGGACCCCCACTGAAATTTGAGAAATTATTTTTCATATGAATTTTTATTTGATATATTATATTTTATATTTTTTTTAAAAAAATTGTTAGTTAAATTAGGCCTGGATCCGAGTCCCGGCTCTACCACTGGAAAGGGTCTCTACTTCTTGGTGTAAGGCTGGCTTGCCTTTTTTTTTTTTTTTTCAGTGTTCAACTCTGGTCAATTACTTTTATTGGGATTTAACGTATTTGAGTCCCCTTTGTGCATTTTTCTTTCATTCCATGAGAAGAGATTAATAAGTTTGTTACTTGCAGGTCCTTGTCGCCACTGATATCACATTTGATTCCCATTAGAAGAGATTAATACATTTCTTTGCAGTTCTTCGAAGTGCACATTGAACCCCTTGAGCTTCCATTTTCCGATTGCAAGTTGTATATTTATTGTGGTATAAATCTGAATGAACTGCCCATCCGAGAGCAGCAATATATCTCCTGTTTTTAGCATGAGTCTTGTGATTTCACCATTAGTTCTTCCCATACTCAGTGTGTCTATGTTTATAGTACAAGATCAATATGAATGGCAATGGAATTGCATCCTCTAATGAATTCTGTACATATTTTCCTTTTGCTGTTTCCCTTCTTTCCATTTTGTTTCAAAGAGTTGAAGCATGTAGTGCAACTTTTTCTTTCTATGCTTTCAACTCCGTGTGTTTTGTGTGTCTGTGGGGGTAAATTGGAGAGAGATCAACTACTACAATGTTTGTTGCAACCCCTAGAGATTGAGAACTACTTTCCTTGTACATCCAGAAGGGTTATAGTAATTGTTTCAAAAAGCGTAAAGCGTGGCTAGGCATGGAGGTCAAACTTCAAGCTTTTCGCTTAGGCATAAAAATACGTTTTTTATTTTAATTTTTAATCACGTAAAAAATTCAATAATTCAAATAATACTTACATATCAAACATCTAAAATTATAAAATATTATATTTACTTAATAATCCCTACATAAAGATCAGTTTCTTAATCATAATTACATAACGTAAATAACTTGTAACTTAAATCTTATCTAATCCAACTCTTTATCGGGCTCCAATTCAATATCTTCTTCATCTAATTCATCATCCGTATTGTCCGATACAAAATCATCATTCTTGAACTCCCTTATTTCATTTTGATCATTTTTTGTACCTCTTATATGTTGTAAAATATCATTTTCCACCCTATCGTTCTCCTCCTTACCCTCATCATCACAACCCTATGCAATCCAAGATTTTGCATTAGTAGCATCACTTGCTAGTAAAGTTTCTATTTTGGCCTTCCTCTTCTTTTTATTCATAAACCTTGCATTAAATTAAACATAAACAAGATCGTTCATCCTCGTAGTGTCAAGTCTATTCCTTTTCTTGGTGTGTATCTACAAAGAAAAAGAAAAAGAAAAGGAAACAAAAAGAAAGGTACATTTAATGGAGCGTAGCATATTCAAGTAGAACTTTTTTTTCACTGTTCTTCCATCTTTTTTTTTTTTCCCCATTCTTACGTCTTCTCGATTATCTGAAGTTTGAAAGGATAGTGGGCTATTGAGTCTGTGATGTGGGTTTTAGAAAAACATAAAAAAATAAAAAATAAAAATTAGACCCCCTTACAATCTAGGCTTGAGGTGGAGGCACGCCTAGGGGTCCTTAATAACTAAGTGCGTCAAGGAACGCTTAGACGAACATTAAGCAATCAACATTGTCGTTGATCGCTTAAATTTTGCTTAAACTCAAGACGAAACGTTTTCGTCATGCTTCCCGCCTCGGAATGCCTTTTAGAACACTGGTTATATTAGTGAGAAAGCTAGATTTGCCTCAATTATGTCTCATTTTCTCAAATGAGCTTCGACTATTTCAAGAGTTGATTTTCCCCCAATAATCGAATACTTTTGATTGCAAATACTGCATATTTAATTCCATCTAGGGATCACAGACCTACCATAGAATCATGCTCAATAAGTAGAACACATTAGTTGTTTGTTTTCAAGGGTCGGGGAAGGACAATCAAAATACTATACAATATAACGAAGATGACTTTAACATTTTTCTTTCCTCCTAATAAATCTGGTCTTCCCTACTAAACATGTATGTACTACTTTATTATGCTTTGGAAGATGCATGGGCATGTAAACTGGAGCTCCCAGCTTTCCTTATTTGAGAGGGCAAATGCACTAGGCCGGAGAACAATTCCCTAATGAGGTGTATAAATGACTCCTGAACCAGTTTTGATGATCAGAAATCAAACCTGCAAAAGGCTGATCACAGGATAGTGAGCAAGAGATGTTGGGTCTCAGATTCGTTCAATTCACGACCAAATAGCCGAGTAACAGCTATTCATCAGCTGTCATATAACGTACATTTCGAGGGCTAACACCTGCCTTTAATTAGGGTAAGGCGAACATTGTACAGTTTATGTTGAACTAATTCAAATAGCTTCTTGCAGATTACAACAAAGGGGCGCTAATTATCTTCAGGAACATAATTTTACCCTGTAAGGTTATGGGGTACTGATCATGTACAATAAAGATAAAAATTGCTAGNCAAAAGGCTGATCACAGGATAGTGAGCAAGAGATGTTGGGTCTCAGATTCGTTCAATTCACGACCAAATAGCCGAGTAACAGCTATTCATCAGCTGTCATATAACGTACATTTCGAGGGCTAACACCTGCCTTTAATTAGGGTAAGGCGAACATTGTACAGTTTATGTTGAACTAATTCAAATAGCTTCTTGCAGATTACAACAAAGGGGCGCTAATTATCTTCAGGAACATAATTTTACCCTGTAAGGTTATGGGGTACTGATCATGTACAATAAAGATAAAAATTGCTAGCATATTATCGTCCCCAATAGAAATAAATCATGAAAAGTATAAATTTAACAGAAAACCAGCATCAAAATGACTTGAATGGAACTTAAATTACAATTGGATAATGCCCAATACATGATCCGAAGCAGGTCCGCAATTGTCCTTTCCCACCTCCGCCTCAAAATCAGGACCTTCATCCAACTTATATCCAAAAACTACACACACACACACACACATACACAGAGAGAGAGAGAGAGAGAGAGAGAGAGAGAGAGATGTGCAGCAGAAACAACCATTCTCTAATCAAATAAGATTTACAAACTCAAGATGCCCACTGCTGAACAGCAATAGAAAGAGAAGGGGAAGCAGGGAAGGAGGATACACTGTTCCTGTTAATAAACATGTGATCAAATGCACATATTTATTGAAGCTAAATCCACAGAAACAGTCCACTCCCTCAAGCTCAAGCAATCAAACAAGTTATATAAATTCATTTTGCTCATGGTCGACCAGCTAGTCTGCACCCAGGCAAAGTACTCCTTACTCTGTACACATTTAAACGACAGCCTTTTGCTTTTTGAAGTGGAAAACTTACCATCCTTGATTAAGGCAATACTGTAGCTGCGATTTGGGTTTTTCTTACTCCAAAATATCTATAAACATCACGAGGATGTCTAGGGAGATCCCATTTACCTCTTTATTTATTGAAGGCTTAGGAAAAATCATTAATAGCATTTGCAATCATATAACAATAATAATGATCGGTGCTGGATTTTATTGCAAATCATTTGATTTTATTGGATGATACTTTGGTAACTACGTGACAAATTGAATGAAGTGGAAAACAAACAATTCAAGTAGCTGACCTCAAATTTATGTGATATGAGGCTAAGTTTATGATTATAACATGGTTTCATCAATGAGACTGTAAATGCTTCTAGCTAATTGTAATCATAAAAATGAAAATGTTTAACAGTTCTTGTAAGCTTGAGAAGAGAATAAGTAACTGTTAAAGAATTAGAAAATGGAGAAACTATTATCAGATTCCTCTAATCACATGTAGATTGAGAATAAAAGCTCAACTTTACAAAGAATATTGTGACTTTTTGCTTTAAATTTATCCATTTGAACACACACACACATATGTATATATATATTTTCATGAAGGAAATTATTTGATATGTGACACATGCCTTGTGTCTGAAAAGGAAAGATCAATAACAAATGAATTTATCTCACCCTCTATCCAACTGTTCATAATTGATGAAATTAAGATTGAGAAAAATTGGTACACGAGCACAAGGGCTACTGAGTTAGGACCAAGATCCAACAAATTGGAGAAGCTTTTAAATACGTCTTAAAGAGAAGTGGAAAGCAAAGGTTACCAGTGACTCTTATTCTCCATATGTCATAAGACATTTGACATTCGTGCTAATCTGAAAAGCAGTAAAATCAGCCTCCCAGAAGCGTCGCCTTGTCATAGCATTAGCTAAACAACCCGAAAGACCCAAAGAATTTAAGTATAAATGCAAAATATATAGCAATATTTCTCCCAGAAGCTAGACAAGATCTGTACTGACATCTGGCAACGTGCTCATCTGCAAGGTTCTATCATTTCCCGAAGCTATGAAACGCACAGAAGGCATGGAAGGATCTGTCACCGATTCGATCTCAAGAAAGCTGAAATCATAAGTACCAGACTTCTTCAAGCTAAAAATAAATATAAGCACGATCCACCCCAGCATAGATACCGCCCAATAATTGTTCATTCCATGGATCAAACCCCAGGCAATAGAATATCCACAAATAATTCCTGACAAATGACCAAGGAAACTTGCTTGTGGAACAATAATAGACGTAAAGATGAGGGACTCAAATGGAGCAAAACTGATGGGTAGCGAGAGAAATCCAAAAAGATCCAATTTAGACGAGGGCTGTTTCACTGACAAAATTGTCATCCACCCAAAAACAACACATGAATACCCAACTGCAGTCACTCTCCTAAAATAGTCTATCTTGAACTTCTGAATCAAGACATGGTACATCCCGATAACTAGCATTCCTGACAAAACAACCAATAACAATGAATAATGAAGATAATACTCCAGACCAAGACCCATATGGCCTAACTGCTCAATGACCCCGAGGCTCCAAAGCGCACTCATATTGAAAACAAGATGAAGAACACTAATATGTGATAAAGCTGATGTTATTAGCCTCCAGTGGTGACCTTCCACTGCAGTATCATAACTCAAGCCCACATGAGAATACCCAATGTTCTTCTTCTGTATATAGAACCATATTGCACTACATAATCCTATCGTACAACTTGTGGCTGGTTTTTCCCATATTTCATAAAGTAATGGTTTCCCCATCTGCACCAATCCAAACACTCTGCAATAGAATTTCAAACTCTAATTTCCAAAAACTTACGACTTGATATAGTCAAATATACACCTGGATCAATCTAAAGGCTCAATTGGTTTCACTTTGAAGTATGTGAAGCAACACACAACAAAATCAATAGAACCCACTTCAAGATTTCCCAAAATCAACAGAGTCAGATCTGATACAATCGATTGCTGTTCAAAATGCCACTGAAAATTGAGAAATTTACAAGACCCACAATTACTAAATATTAAACTGAATGGGTTACTCAGAGATCAAATAAAATCCATCAATTACTAAATATGAAACTGAATGGGTTACTCAGAGATCAAATAATCAGCTACTAAATGCAAATAATTGTAGAAAATTGCTGGAAACCCATATTAATATCAAGTAACAGAGTTCAAAATCACTGGGAAGGATGATTGCGGATGAATAAGGAAGAAGAATTACCTGATTTCGGGGACAAATGATAGGGTGGAGATACCGGAATAGAGATTTCGCCCAAAATTTATATTTGTCAGAAAAAAATACAAAAGAATAAAATAAAGAAAATGAGGGAATTGAGAAATGAATATTTTGTTTTCTGCATAATACATTTTGGAACCGTAGAAGGGAGAATTTGTGTTTAAAAACAAATGAATAATTTTTAATTGTGCGTGACATTATTTTATTGAACAACGAGAAATTGAGAAGAATAAAGAAAAATATATTTTAAAAAAATAAAAATTGTTGTAAATGGTAAATTGATTAATAAATAACAATTGTACCACTATATTTGTAGAAATTATTATCATTGTATCTCTAATCATTTCATATAAATATAAGATTTTGAATTTCATTCTAATACATATAAGTTTATGGACTTCTTTAATTTTTTTTCATTTCTTCTCTAATTTATTACATGTCATCACTTATCAGTACGAAAATTTAATTCTTCAAAATTTAAAGAAGTTAGTAATATTTTTTTAAGTATAATGACCTATTATGTGTGTCAAGATTAATTTGATAACACTTGAATTTCTTGTATACATGTGTTGCTACTACATGAACTATTCCTAAGAAAAAAAAATCAATTTATGCCTCTAAACTTGCACATCTTGCAGCAATCATTAATTCTTTTTAAGTCATTAAATGTCATGTTTCTCTTTCCATGTGATGCATAAATTTTTTTGGGAATACATGCCCATGAATTTTGTAAAGATTTTCTCTGTAATAAGTGCACTCTGGGTCCTGTCCATGTGCTGTCATTAATTCTATCTCCATCCTATAAAGATGTTCTATTTTCCTTTTTCATTTATTTCAAATTATAGTCTTATTTGAGAGTGAAGTTAGTATATTAATTTTCTGATATAACTCTATTTAATGTGCTTTATTATCACAAATATAATTTAATTACTTTGAATATTGATCACTTTAATATAAGGGTATATTAGAAAAAATGATAGTAAAATTTATTAATTTAACTATATTAACAAAAAAAATTTAATCTGTGTGATAAAAAATAAAAATAAAAAACTATCTTCATGGCACGGGATACATGTGCACATTAGTTCATGCTTTAATTCATATTTGTCTTAATTTCTTTTGCTTCTTATTTCCTGTTCAATTAATTATCTCGTTCATTTTTTTAATTAGTATGGTTTATGAATTTAATACAATTATTGTCTATTACAAATATTTTACCATCATTCCTGAAAAAGCACGACTCTTCAAATAATACATGACTCCTAAAGAACTAATTTTTTAAACAATAATTTATCATATTGTTGCTCTTAAAGTAACACGATATTATAATTAATATTTTAAGAAGAATATTATTTGCTCCTAAAGAGCATGAATTATAGTTTTCAATATTTCAGAAGAATATTGTCATGTTGCTCTTGAAGTAGAATAATACTATAATTCATATTTCTGAAAAGTATTATTTGTTGCAAAAGAGTATGAATTATAATTGTCAATATTCCAGAATAATATTGACATATTGTTCTTAAAGAAATAATAGTAAAATACAACATGCTCTCAAAATAGTACATATTTCGAAAAATCTATTTAAAATTAGTGTTCATCCATGAAGGAAAACATGTAACTTATATCATGTTGATATTGACTACTTGCTTAACTATTAAATGATGTTTAATCATATTTTTTGAAACTAATTGTATTTTCTGTTTAGTTAATCAAATAGTAAATATCACAAAACTTGAGTTTGTTGTGCTTGATATATCCTTAATGCTGATATCCATCTATTTCAAAAAGTTTGGGAGAGACAATAAAAGAATGAAACAAAAAAATCCCTTCAGGATCTTGTAAAAGCACTTATCTTCCTTTGTCATTATCTTCATGATGGATTAAAAATCTAATATCTCACCAGAAAGATCCACGGATCATTTGGACAAAATTGACTAAAAGATTTGATTATTAGAGGACTACAGCCCTCCCCAAAACCCGTTCAAGAGGGTGCACATTCGTTTACAAGACTAAAACTGTTAGTAAATACAATTCTGAAATGTTCAAAATTTATTTAAGATTGACCTTGTGTGGAGAAAAATCATTGATGAAGTTATGTTGGAAAAATCTTTTTGCACCTTTCATATCTCAAATGTGCTCCTATAGCAGCAATATCGTGAACGCAGTTTCAAAAAGTACTCAAAACTCATATCTTGCTTACTTGTAGCTAAACAAAATAACGAACGTCCAACTGATTTTGTACTATTACCTAAAGCAAATGCAATATCAATACAAGGAAATGGACGTAAACGCAAACGTGCACGTGGAATAAATTATGGACGAAATAATCAACAAAGTTATCGTGTACAATGCAACAATTTCAAAGGTAAAAAACAAACAAAAGTAACATATCCAAATATGAGCATGGAAAAAATTGCTTTAAATGTGGAATGAAAGGGTATTGGGTATTTTCTGTCGTACTGTAAAACATTTTGTGGATCTCTATCAAAAATCAATTAAGGGAAAAAATGTGGAAACAAATTTTGCTAATTATGATGGTCCAATTGATATGATTTATTTGAATGTTTCTGATTTCTTTACTGATCTGAATGAAAATATTACTTTTTAGCACTTCCCTTTATTTTAGAAATTCAATTTGAAATATAATTTTACTTTTCGCAAAAATTTGAAACATTATTATGCATCGTTAATTTCATAATATTAAGTTATATTTACTCATTTAAATTTAATTCAAGTTTTTAAATATATCTATTTTTTATATATTCATGATGAATTGTCAAGATACCTCTTAATTGATAATGATGCTACACATATTATTTTTCAAGATAAAAAATATTTTTTTAACTTTGTGTTTGCAAAAAATAATGTTAATACGATATTGGTTACATCAAATATTGTTGAAGGCTCCGAAAGAGCTTGTAGTATTTGATCAAATAATGTAAAATTATATATTGACGATACATTTTTTTCTAACAAATCGAGAAGAATTTTTTTTAGTTTTAAAGATATTAATTGCAATGAATATTACATTGAGACAATGCAATAAAATAATGTTAAATATTTTTTCATGACTTCTTTTGTATCTGACCAAAACAGATAAAAGAAAAATTTCATGCACCACCAAGTACCATCTGACATGTATTATCCATTTATAAAAATGGTTGAATCAAATATTGTCACGAATCAAAAGTTCGCCTAAAAACTTTTATGCTTTGATATGATCGACTTGGACATTTAAGAGCTATAATGATGCGTCGAATAATAAATAACATACATGGATATCCTTTAATAAAATCAGAAGATTCTTTTACTTAATAATTATTCGTGTGTAGTTCGTTCGCAAGGCAAGTTAGTCATTAAACATTCAACTAAAAAAGTCAATATTGAATTTCCAACTTTTTTGGAAATAATTTATAGATATATATGTGGGCCAAAACACCCTTCATGTAGATCATTTCGTTATTTTGTGGTATTAATTGATTCTTCTACGAATGATCATATATTTGCTTACTTTCCATTAGGAATGTAGATTTTGCTAGACTATTTGCTCAAATAATAAAATTACGAGCTCAATTTCTTTATTATACAATCAAGACAATTCATCTTGACAATGCTGGTAAATTTAGATCACAGACATTCGATAATTCTTGTGTATCAATAGAGATTGCTATTGAACAATTGGTTGCATATGTCCATACACAAATTGGTTTAGTGGAATCGTTTGCTAAACGTCTACAACTTATGCTAGATCATTACTTATGAAAAAAATCTCCCAACTTTTGTTTAGGGTCATGCCATATTACATGTTATATTATTGGTTCATATAAGATCAACTGTCTATTATCAATATTCATATTTTTATTTGGTCATGAATCTAATATTTCTTGCCTATGGATTTTTTTATTGTGATGTTCAAGTCCTTATTTAACCTCCACAACGTACTAAGATGGGTTCCTAACAAAAATCTTAGATTTTTGTGGATTTTGATTCACAATTTGTTATTAGGTATTTTGAACTTTTATCTGGTTATTTATTTACTGCACGTTTTGAAATTATCATTTTAATGAAATGACTTTCTTAACTTTGGAAGAGAAAAAACTACATCCTGAAAAATAAGATAAAATTTATTGGAATTAAACAAATATATCTCACTTTGATCCCCGCAACAATCAACGTGAGTAAGAGGTTGAAAAAATCATTTATTTGCAAAAAGTTGTAAATCAATTACCTAATATATTTGTTGGCACAAGACATGTGACCAAGTCATATATATCAGCAGAAAATATTTCAGCAAAAATTGATGTCATAAAAAGACAATCTGCTGTAGTAAATGAATTTCAAATACGCTAGAAGTCTAGTTGACCAATTTGTTTAAAAGATCTCATACCTTGAAAAAGAAAAATATATGAGAAAAATCAACCAAAAATTTGAGAAGTAACATTAGAAAATATTGATCAATCAAATAATTTTTTTTTAGTTAAAGGAGGGCGGGACCTCCGAGATTTTATTAATTTGCCCTCACTTGTGACGGATGAATAAATAATTAATTTATCTTGCAAACTGCACTCGACCCGACATAATTTTTTCTGTATACCTTCTTTCAAGATATAACTTTACACCAACTCAAATATATCAGAATGATGTTAAACATATTTTTTTTTATTTAAAAGGTACTACTGATTTGAGATTATTTTATTCTCAAAAGTTGGAGTCCGTTTTAGTGAGATATGCAGATGGAAGTTATCTTTCTGATAAAATATGATATGTTTTACAAGTGGAGAAACAACTATATTATGGAGATATGTAAAGCAATTCTTGACAGAAATATTCTCGAATCATTCTAAAATAATGCAATCCATGAAGTATTTCAAGAATGTGTACGGCTGAGGAACATGATTCATCATATCCAAGTATCATGCAAATAAATTTCAACAAAAGATAGTCCAACAAATTTGTATGAAGCCAATGATACTTGTATTGTACAACTCAAATGAGGTTATATAAAAAATGACATGACAAAGAATATTTCTCCAAAAAATTTTCATACATATGAGTTTCAAAAGAATGACAACATCGATATTCAACAAATTTACTTAAGTGACAATGTAACTGATTTATTCACAAAATAATGTCAACATCTACTTTTAAGAAATTAGTTAACGAAATTGGAATGTGTAGACTCAAAGATTTTCAGTGATCAACACAGGAGTGAATGTACTATTTTTTCTTCGATTAGGTTTTATCCCACTGAATTTTCCTAACAAGATTTTAATGAGGCATAATTTATTTTTATTACTCTAAAATAACTGTACTATTTTTTCTTCGTTTGATTTTTTTGTCCCATTAAATTTTTACCAAACATGATTTTAATGAGACAGATATTTTGTAATGTATCATTAAAGGGGAGTATTGTAAATGGTAAGTTTATTAGTGAATGACAATCGTACATCTACAACCCTAGAAATTTTATCAGTGAATCACTAATCATTCCCTATATAAACGACACTTTGGTTCTCATTATAATACGCACAAGTCTATTGCATTCCCTAGTTTTCTCTCTTTTTCTCTCTAGTTTGTAATAGGGATCAAACAAGGGTTTAATAATTCAATCACATTTATTTTAAGGAAAATTGCTCCAATAGCTCCCAACCGATAAGCATGGATAGTATATCGTTTCTATTTTTATTTTTATTTTTATTTTTATTTTTGACAGCATAATCCACAATTTATAGGTCTTGCATTAGTCCCGGCGACGGGTCCGTTCATTTCCCAGTTTTTTTTTTAAACTAATATTCAAAAGATTTGTAATTGAAAAAGACTATTGTACTCTTACTTTGAAATAAGTGAATTTCGAAACGAAACAAAAAAGAGCGGTAATTTTATTTTCCATTATTCAACTTCAATTTAATTTCAATTAAATTACTAATCTTCAAGATTAGTTTCAAATTTTCATCATTCTATCTCCGCTATCTTCCTAATTAATGAAAATTGCTTTATTATAACTATATTGCAACGAATATTTGATGCAATTATTATGTGATATGCTAATTTACAAACGCTATAAGTCTTAATAATAATTAAAAATACTTTATTTATTTTGTTATTTTCATTTCTAGAGTACCATTTAGTGAATACGTGGAAGATCAAATATGCTGTGATTGTCAACTAAGCAAATTGGATCAATTTAGCAAACATATGAGTTAAAGTTCAATCTGTTGTAATATTGAAGTGGATGAACAATTAGGCCGAAATATAAATTTAATCTAATTGCGTGTCTTTATTCAAATTTGATAAACAACTTATGAAAAACAATAAGAAAAAGAAATTCGTTAACTGCAGTAAAATAATAAAACAAGAAAATTAAATTGCAGCGAGAAAAATTTTTCCAAACCGAGACCTGCACGAACATAGTTTCCTTAAAACAGATTCGTCCCCTCACTGTTCGTGCTTGATATATAATCTAAGCGTCTGTTTCCCAGGATACA